>CM038146.1:19209652-19445417 GCA_021437245.1 Aegilops speltoides
TTACACGCCAAGGAAAGTCCCATCCGGACACGGGACGGAGTCTTCAATCTTGTATCTTCGTAGTCTTGGAGTCCGCGGACGATGATAGTCCGCTGTCCGGACACCCCTAGTCCAGACTCCTCGGTCCCTCCAAGACCAAATCGCCCACGCGAACGCCACCAAACGAGATCGGGGTCGACGCGGGACCCGGGCCGGGTTCTCATCAAGCGGCGCGCCTCCGAGCAGCACTCTCCGGTGCCAGCCCGGCGGAGCCCAGTCCCGGACATGGGTTGGCTGGATGTCATCGCGGATGGGTCGACGGCGAGGATGCGGGCTGGGCATCGTTGAGAACAAATACTAGCTATATGCCCGCAAAAAGTAACATTTTTTTAATGATTGGATTTTGATTTCTAAAATTTCTAACATTTCTATATAACACTAATTATGCTAATCCAAATAATCTAAATAACACTAAAATTTCTAACATTTCTAACATTTCTATATAACACTAATTTCTAACATTTCTATATAAACTAATTTCTAACTGATTAAACACTAATTATATCCATCTAACATGCATTCATACATATATAATAGTGAAAAAATAATAATCTAAACTAATTAAACATACAAAATACGTGTGTGTGTACTAATTAAACACTAATTATCTAAACTAACTAAACACACAAAATAATAATCTAAATAATCTAAACTAATTAAAGACTAATTATATCCATCTAACATGCATGCTTGTGAGTGTGTGTACGGGCTCGGGGAAGGGCGGCGCCCATGGTGGGCCGAGGCGAGGGAGAGGGGTTAGAGGGGGAGAGCTCACAGCGGGCGCACGGCGACGGCGCAGGCGACGGCCGGGTGGCGACAGCGGGACGGCGCAATGGGGACGGGATGGCGCGACGGGACGGGCCCGGGCAGGCGGCACGACGGGACGGGCGGCGAGGGGATGGGGCGGCGACGGAGACGAGCGGCGACGGAGACGATCGAGGGCGGCGGCGACGGCGACGGAGATGGAAACGGAGGAACGAACACAGAGGGAAAACGAAATTTTCGCACTCTAGCATATATAGAGGGCACCTTTAGTACCGGTTGGAGCCACCAACCGGTACTAAAGGCCTGTTTTGGCCAGGCCAGCGGCGGGAGCGACCCCTTTAGTACGGGTGGTGGCACAAACTAGTACTAAAGGCCCCCCTTTAGTACCAGTTTGTGCCACGACCCGGTACTAAAGGGGGTGCGCTGGCACAGGTGCGGTGCGGAAAGTTTAGTACCACCTCGCTAGTCGAGGGGCTACCGCACTAGTTTATAAGCCCCAGTGCGGTAGCTCTATCGAGCTCCTCTCCTAACCAGGCCTACTGGGCCTACTGTCCTCTTCGCTTAGTGGGCCCTCTGGGCCTTGGCCTGCATCCTGGCCCAACGAAAGGTTGTGTCGCTAGTCGTATGCAGGCCGCTTTGGCCCAGTAGGCGGGGTTTTTTTTTCTTAATTTTTTTCGCTTTATTTATTTTTGTTTTATTTATTTTTGAGTTGTTTTTTGCTGTATTTAGAGTTTCTTTGTGAATATTTTTGCTTTAGGTACAAAAAATAACAAACTTTGTGTTAGTGCCGGTAGATTTCAAATTTGAATAGTTTAAATTTTGAATTATTTCAAATTTGTGTGAATCACTAGTTTGTGAATAACTTAACTTTGAAAAAGTTTTTCAGTGATTCTTTTTCTTATGTTTAATATTAGTGTGTTTTATCATTATATTCAATTTAGTAATGCTTAGGTTATTTAAAAAATGAAATGCCTTTGTAACAGTTCAGTTTTCGTCGGAAACCCTGATACTTCAAAAGAGAATGTCCATTTTGTACACGAAGTGCATCGAGTTTTTGCCGTAACCCTCTCTACTTTCTTGCACATGCTATTTGTATGAAATTATGATACCATGCCAACTTTCAACCTTTTCTGAGTTCATTTGAATTGCTTTTCAATTTCAGGGTCATTTAGCTGGAAAAAAATGAGTAAATGCATGAAAAGAATTTGTTTACACATAAAATTGTGTAAAATGTATTACCATTTATCTCGTGCACTTTGAAAGTCATTATATTCAAGATGGTAAGCGGGACAGCAAGTACAGGTCATCTTCAATAGAGGTGTCATGCATGGTACGGTTCGCAACCGGTGGCGAAACTCTGGTTTGTTCACGTGTAATCCGGTCATCGACCGCTCCGGTGTTTGGAGCGTAGCAAATTCTTGTGTTCATCCATATACGGAGCCACCAAGGTGGAATTTCAGAAGCTGTGTAGTGTGCTTCAAAGTGAGAGAATGTTCGTCCATACATATTATTTGTTCCCTCCTAGCATGCCTTTTCCATCCACCGCCCTTATGCCGCGATTCAGAACACCAATTGGCTTAAGGTCGAATAAAGTCAATACAAAACTCAATGACCTCCTCATTTTGATGGCCCTTGGAGATGCTTCCTTCGGCCTAGCACGGTTATGAACATATTTCTTTAAGACTCCCATGAACCTCTCAAAGGGGAACATATTGTGTAGAAATACAGGACCCAAAACGTTAATCTCTTTGCATAGGTGAACTAGGACGTGCGTCATGATGTTGAAGAAGGATGGTGGGAACACCAACTCAAAACTGACAATACATTGCACCAAATCATTCTGTAACCTTGGTATGATTTCTGGATCGATCACCTTATGAGAGATTGCATTGAGAAATGCACATAGCTTCACAATGGCTAATCGAACGTTTTCTGGTAGAAGCCCCCTCAATGCAACCGGAAGCAGTTGCGTCATAATCACGTGGCAGTCATGAGACTTTAGGTTCTAGAACTTTTTCTCTGCCATGTTTATTATTCCCTTTATATTCGACGAGAAGCCAGACGGTACCTTAATACTGAGCAGGCATTCAAAGAAGATTTCCTTCTCTTCTTTGGTAAGAGCATAGCTTGCATGACCCTGATGTATGTCGTCTTCTCCGTGCATACGTTGCTGGTCCTCCCGTGCCTCAAGTGTATCTTTTGTCTTCCCATACACGCCCAAGAAGCCAAGCAGGGTCACGCAAAGATTCTTCGTCACGTGCATCACGTCGATTGCGGAGCGGACCTCTAGGTCTTTCCAATATGGCAGGTCCCAAAATATAGATTTCTTCTTCCACATGGGTGCGCGTCCGTCAGCGTCCTTCGGAACAGGTTGTCCGCCAGGACCCTTTCCAAATATCACCTTCAAATCCTTGACCATATCATGTACATCAGCACCAGTACGGTGGCGAGGCTTCGTTCGGTGATCCACCTCACCTTTGAAATGCTTGCCTTTCTTTCTTACGGGATGCCTGCTCGGAAGAAATCGACGATGTCCCAGGTACACATTCTTCTTACAACTATTCAAATATATACTATCGGTATCATCCAAACAAGGCGTGCATCCGCGGTATCCCTTGTTTGTGCGTCTCCGAAGGTTACCGAGAGCAGGCCAATCATTGATGGTCACGAACAGCAACGCCTTTAGGTCAAATTCTTCTCCCATGTGCTCATCCCACGCACGCATACACTGTTCCATTCCACAGCTTGTAAGAGTTCTTCAACTAATGGCCTTAGGTACACATCAATGTCGTTGATGGGTTGCTTAGGGCCTTGGATGAGCACCGCATCATAATGAACTTCCGCTTCATGCACAACCAAGGAGGAAGGTTATACAAACATAGAGTCACAAAGCCAGGTGCTATGGTTGCTGCTCGTCCCCAAAAGGATTAATGTCATCTGCGCTTAGACCAAACCATACGCTCCTTGCGCCATCTCGCAAACTCCTTCTCGTATTTCTTTTGATTTTTCTCCACTGCGACCCGTCGGCCGGTACTCTCAACTTTCCGCCTTTCTTACGGTCTTCTTCGTGCCATCGACGCCTTTGGCATGCTCTTTGTTTTGGAACAACGTTTCAACCGTGGTATTATAGGAGAATACCACATCACCTTGGCAGGAATCTTCTTCTGGGGGCGCCCTCGACATCACCAGCTCATCGCGGCTGATCTTATAGCGCAATGCACCACATACCGGGCAAGTGTTCAAATCCTCATACTCACCACGGTAGAGGATGCAATCATTAGGGCATGCATGTATCCTCTCCACCTCTAACCCTAGAGGGCAGACAGCCTTCTTTGCTTCAGACGCATCTCGGGCAATTCGTTGTCCTTTGGAAGCACATCCTTTATCATTACCAAGAACTTTCCAAATCCCTTGTCGATACACCATTCTCGCCTTCCATTGCAGCAATTCCAGCAGTGGTGCCCAGCTTTTTCTTGTCACCCACGCAATTGGGTACAACAATTTTTGTGATCCTCTAACATGTGCTGCAACTTCTTCTTCTCCAAATCACTTGCGCTAGTTTCTCTTTGCATCGGCAATGGCCCGACCTAGATCATCAACGGGCTCATCGATGCCTCTTCTTCAGCTTCTTCCCGCATTGCCGCTCAGCTTCTTCCCGCATTACCAGCTCAGCTTCTTCCCCATTGTTGTATCATTGTATTCAGGGAACCCATGGCCGGGATAGCTGTCGTCGTCCTCTTCTTCTTCATTGTCTTCCATCATAACCCCTCTTTCTCCGTGCTTGGTCCAAACATTATAGTGGGGCATGAAACCGACTCAAACAGTGGACGTGAATGGTTCTTGACGAGAGTAATTGCGACCATTCTTACAGCCAAGACATGGACAAGGCATAAAACCATCCGCCCGCTTGTTTGCCTCAACCGCAAGCAAAAAAGTATGCACGCCCTCAACGAACTGGGGAGAGCATCGGTCATCGTACATCCATTGCCGGCTCATCTTTATTACACAACACTGAATAGACCAAATTAATACAAGTTCATACATAAAGTTCATACAACACTTAAATGCAACAAACAAATAACTCTCTAGCTAAAGTTAAATGCAACAACAAATGCGATCAAGATCGCAACTAAGGTAACAATTGATCCAAAAGCATAATGATACCAAGCCTCACTATCGATGGCATATTTTCTAATCTTTCTAAAATTCAAGCGCATTTTCTCCATCTTGATCTTGTGATCATCGACGACATCGGCAACATGCAACTCCAATTCCATCTTCTCCCCCTCAATTCTTTTCAATTTTTCTTTCAAGTACTCGTTTTCTCTTTCAACTAATTTTAACCTCTCGACAATAGGGTCGGTCGGAATTTCCGGTTCACATACCTCCTACATAAAAATATCTATGTCAACTTGATGGGCATAATTTGTCATAAACACGAAATGCAACAAATAGTTTTAAAAGAGAATATACCACATCCGGATCATAACAAGGACGAGGGCCGACGGGGACGGATATCAAAACCATGGCACTATGTATAACAAACAACATATGGGTAAGATAATTATTACACGATTAACTATATATCCAAATCACACAAACATCAATTTTTTATATAAAATTTCATGAACAAGAGGCTCACCACAAGGTGGTGCCGGCAACGGGACGGTGCGGGCGATCGACGGTGGTTACGACGGAGATTTAGAAGGCACTAAATAAACCACACCTACATATGCAAACTAAGTGTTATTTTTGACCTCAAATTGCATATAAATCAAATACTAGCACATATATATATTTCCTCCCAAATTACTAAACTCACAAATTAATAACTATATAAAGCATTGCAAGAGCTAATCTAGCAATGAGAGATGAAAGGACAAAGTTGCTAACCTTTGTGATCACTTGAATGGATGGGGGCCTTCAAATCTTGACAAATTTTGGGCAAAATATGTGATGAGCTCGAGGGGAGAAGAGGAAGAACAGAGAGGAGAGGAGAGGGGAAAGGGGGAAGAACAGAGCGAGCTGGGCGAAGGGTTTATATGCAGGAGGACCTATAGTACCGGTTCGTGGCACGAACCGGTACTAAAGGTGCTGGAGGAGGCCCAGACTGACAACATCCTGCCACCACCCTCATTAGTACCGGTTCGTGGCACGAACCGGTGCTAAAGGTTAGCCACGAACCGGTACTAATGAGAGCGGCCCGGCTAGCCATTGAAACCGCCACTAATGTATACATTTGTGCCAGCTCTAATACAAACTGGCACTAATGTGCTTCACGTTTGACCCTTTTTCTACTAGTGTAAGGACTTCTCAAAAATTTCTCGGCCTCTAACTAATTTACTACAAAAAGATGTACCATTTATATTTGATGATGATTGTGTAGAAGCATTTGAAATACTTAAGAAAGCATTAGTCTCTGCACCTGTTGTTCAGCCACCTGATTGGAATTGACACTTCGAAATTATGTATGATGCTAGTGATTACGCTGTAGGTGTTATTCTAGGGCAAAGAGTTGATACGAAATTAAATGTTATCAATTATGCTAGTAAGACTCTAGACAATGCTCAAAGAGATTATGCTACTACCGAAAAGGAACTTTTAGCAGTTGTATTTGCTTGTGATAAATTCAGACCCTATATTGTTGATTCTAAAGTAATTATTCACACTGATCATGCTGCTATTAAATATCTTATGGAAAATAAAGATGCAAAACCTAGACTTATTAGATGGGTTCTCTTGCTGCAGGAATTTTATTTGCATATTGTTGATAGAAAAGGAGCTGAGAACCCCGTTGCAGATAACTTATCTAGGTTAGAGAATGTTCTTGGTGACCCACTACCTATTGATGATAGCTTTCCTGATGAACAATTAAATGTCATAAGCACTTCTCGTAGCACTCCATGGTATGCTGATTATGCTGATTATATTGTTGCTAAATTTATACCACCTAGCTTATGGAGGACACCATGCTGGAGATAGAACTGCACATAAGGTATTGCAATCCGGTTTTTATTGGCCCACTCCCTTCAAGGATGCCTGTAAGTTTGTTTTGTCTTGCGATGAATGTTAAAGAATTGGTAATATTAGTAGACGCCAAGAAATGCCTATGAATTATTCACTTGTTATTGAACCATTTGATGTTCATGGCTTTGATTATATGGGACCTTTTCCTGCCTCTAATGGATATACACATATTTTAGTTGCTGTTGATTACGTTACTAAGTAGGTAGAAGCTATTCCTGTTGGGGAACGTTGCATAAAATAAAAAATTAACTACGTTCACCAAGATCAATCTAGGAGTTCATCCACCAACAAGAGAGGGGAGTGCATCTACATACCCTTGTAGATCGCGTGCGGAAGCGTTCAAGAGAACGGGGTTGAGGGAGTCGTTCACGTCGTGATCCAAATCACCGGAGATCCTAGCGCCGAACGGACGGCACCTTCCGTGTTCAACACACGTACGGTCAGTGTGACGTCTCCTCCTTCTTGAAACAGCAAGGGGAAAGGAGATGTTGATGAAAATCCAGCAGCACGACGGCGTGGTGGTGGATGCAGCAGAGTTCCGGCAGGGCTTCGCCAAGCGACTACGGGAGGAGGAGGTGTAGCAAGGGAGAGGGAGGCGCCAAGACTTTGGTGCGGCTGCCCTCCTCCTCCTTATATAGGCCCTGGGGCGCCGCCCCGAGATGAGATCTCCCAAGGGGCGGCGGCCGGGGTGGAGTGCCCCCCAAGGCAAGTGGAGGCGCCCCCTCCCCTAGGGTTCCCAACCCTAGGCGCGAGGGGGGGGGGCGCACCAGTCCACCAGGGGCTGGTCCCCTCCCCACTTCAGCCCACGGGGCCCTCCGGGATAGGTGGCCCCACCCGGTGGACCCCCGGGACCCTTCCGGTGGTCACGGTACAATATCGGTGACCCCCGAAATTCTCCCGATGGCCAAGACAACACTTCCTATATATATTTCTTTACCTCCGGACCATTCTGGAACTCCTCGTGACGTCCGGGATCTCATCCGGGACTCCGAACAACTTTCGGTTTGCTGCATACTAATATCTTTACAACCCTAGCGTCACCGAACCTTATGTGTGTAGACCCTACGGGTTCGGGAGATATGCAGACATGACCGAGATGCCTCTCCGGTCAATAACCAACAGCGGGATCTAGATACCAATGTTGGCTCCCACATACTCCTTGATGATATCATCGGATAAACCATGATGTCGAGGATTCAATCAACCACGTATTCAATTCCCTTTGTCAATCGGTACGTTACTTGCCCAAGACTCGATCGTCGGTATCCCGATAACTCGTTTAGTCTCGTTACCGGCAAGTCACTTTACTCGTACCGTAATGCATGATCCTGTGACCAGACACTTGGTCACATTGAGCTCATTATGATGATGCATTACCGAGTGGGCCCAGAGATACCTCTCCGTCATACGGAGTGACAAATCCCAGTCTCGATTCATGCCAACCCAATAGACACTTTCGGAGATACCCGTAGTGCACCTTTATAGCCACCCAGTTACGGTGTGACGTTTGGTACACCCAAAGCACTCCTACGGTATCCGGGAGTTGCACAATCTCATGGTCTAAGGAAATGATACTTGACATTTGGAAAGGCTCTAGCTAAACGAACTACACGATCTTTGAGCTGTGCTTAGAATTGGGTCTTGTCCATCACATCATTCTCCTAATGATGTGATCCCGTTATCAATGACATCCAATGCCCATAGTCAGGAAACCATGACTATCTGTTGATCAACGAGCTAGTCTACTAGAGGCTCACTAGGGACTTGTTATGGTCTATGTATTCACACGTGTATTATGATTTTCGGATAACACAGTTATAGCATGAATAATAGACAATTATCATGAACACAGAAATATAATAATAACCATTTTATTATTGCCTCTAGGGCATATTTCCAACAATTCCAACTAGTAGTGCTGATCATAACACCTTTATTAAAATGCTTAAGGAAGTTATTTTTCTGAGGTTTGGAGTCCCTAGATATTTAATGACTGATGGTGGTTCACACTTTATTCATGGTGCTCTCCGCAAAATGCTTGCTAAATATGACGTTAATCATAGAATTGCATCTCCATATCACCCGCAGTCTAGTGGTCAAGTAGAATTGAGCAATAGAGAGCTCAGATTAATTTTGCAAAAGACTGTTAATAGGTCTAGAAAGAATTAGTCCAAGAAACTTGATGATGCATTATGGGCCTATAGAACTGCATATAAAAATCCTATGGGTATGTCTCCGTATAAAATGGTTTATGGAAAAGCTGTTGGGGAACGTAGTAATTTCAAAAAAATTCCTACACACACGCAAGATCATGGTGATGCATAGCAACGAGAGGGGAGAGTGTTGTCTACGTACCCTCGTAGACCGAAGCGAAGCGCTGATGCAACGTAGAGGAAGTAGTCGACGTCCTCCGGTCCGACCGATCCAAGCACCGTTACTCGGCACCTCCGAGTTCTTGACACACGTACAGCTCGATGACGCACCTCGATCTCCAATCCTGTAGAGGCTCCGAGGGGAGTTCACAAGACGACGGCGGCGTGGTGACGATCTTGATGTTCTCTGTTGCGTGGCTTCGCCTAAGCACCGCTACAATATGATCGAGGTGTAATATCGTGGAGGGGGCACCGCACACGGCTAAGGAACGATCAATGATCAACTTGTGTGTCCTAGGGTGCCCCTCACCCCGTGATATAAAGGAGGGAGGGAGGAGGTGGCCGGCCTCAAGGGGGCACACCATAGGGAGGGGAAACCTACTCCAAGTAGGTTTCCTCTCTTTCCTTATCTTATTTGGAGGGGAAGGAAGGAGTACTAGTATTAGGAAGTAGTACTAGTAGTAGGAAGGAAGAGAGGGGAAGGAGAAGGAAGGGGGCCGGCCCCTCCCCACTGGATCGGATTGGGCCTCCCTTGCTCCTTCTCTCTTCCTCCTACATGAGCCCAATAAGGCCCATATACCTCCCGAGGGGTTCGGTAACCTCCCGAGCTCCAAACTTCTCCGAACCTTTCCAAAGGTCCAAATATATCCGTCCAATATATCAATCTTTATGTCTCGACCATTTCGAGACTCCTCATCATGTCCGTGATCATATCCGGACTCAACAACCTTCAAGACATCAAAATACATAAACTCATAATATAACCGCATCGAAACCTTAAGCGCAGGGACCCTACGGTTCGAGAACAATGTAGACATGACCGAGACACGTCTTCGGTCAATAACCAATAGCGGACCTGGATGCCCATATTGGTTCCTACATATTCTACGAAGATCTTTATCGGTCAGACCGCATAACAACATACGTTGTTCCTTTGTCATCGGTATGTTACTTGCCCTAGATTCGATCGTAGGTACCCAATACCGAAGTTAAATCTCGCCAACCCAACGCAAGTCTCTTTACTCGCTCCGTAAACATCATCTCATCTCGCTCACTAAGTTGTAATACAATGCTTGCAAGGCTTGCAAGTGCTTAAGTGATGTGCATTACCGAGAGGGCCCAGAGATACCTCTCGACATTCGAGGACAAATCCTAATCTCGAGATACGCCAACCCAACAAGTACCTTTGGAGACACCAGAGAGCACCTTTATAATCACCCGATTACGCTAGACATTTGTTAGCACACAAAGTGTTCCTCCGTAAACGGAGTTGCATAATCTCATAGTCATAGGAACATGTATAAGTCATGAAGGAAGCAATAGCAACATACTAAACGATCGGGTGCTAAGCTAACTGAATGGGTCATGTCAATCAGATCATTCAACTAATGATGTGATCCCGTTAATAAAATAGCAACTCTTTGTCCATGGTTAGGAAACATAACCATCTTTGATTAACAAGCTAGTCAAGTAGAGGCATACTAGTGACACTCTATTTGTCTATATATTCACACATGTATTATGTTTCCGGTTAATACAATTCTAGCATGAATAATAGACATTTATCATGAAATAAGGAAATAAATAATAACTTTATTATTGCCTCTAGGGCATATTTCCTTCAGTCTCCCACTTGCACTAGAGTCAATAATCTAGATCACATCACCATGTGATTAACATCGATAGTTCACATCATCATGTGATTAACACCCATAGTTCACATCGCCATGTGACCAACACCCAAAGGGTTTACTAGATTCAGTAATCTAGTTCTCATCGCTATGTGATTAACACCCAAAGAGTACTAAGGTGTGATCATGTTTTGCTTGTGAGAGAATCTTAGTCAACGGGTCTTTCACATTCAGATCCGTTATGTATTTTACAATTTTTTATGTCTACAATGCTCTGCACGGAGCTACTCTAGCTAATTGCTCCCACTTTCAATATGTATCTAGATCGAGACTTAGAGTCATCCAGATCGGTGTCAAAACTTGCATCGACGTAACTCTTTACAACGAACCTTTTGTCACTTCCATAATTGAGAAACATATCCTTATTCCACTAAGGATAGTTTTGACCGCTGTCCAGTGATCTACTCCTAGATCACAATTGTACTCCCTTGCCAAACTCAGTGTAGGGTATACAATAGATCTGGTACACAGCATGGCATACTTTATAGAACCTATGGCCAAGGCATAGGGAATGACTTTCATTCTCTTTCTATCTTCTGCCGTGGTCGGGTTTTGAGTCTTACTCAATTTCACACCTTGTAACACAGGCAAGAACTCTTTCTTTGACTGTTCCATTTTGAACTACTTCAAAATCTTGTCAAGGTATGTACTCATTGAAAAAACTTATCAAGCGTCTTGATCCATCTCTATAGATCTTGATGCTCAATATGTAAGTAGCTTTACCGAGGTCTTTATTTTAAAGAACACCTTCCAAACACTCCTTTATGCTTTGCAGAATAATTCTACATTATTTACGATCAACAATATGTCATTCACATATACTTATCAGAAATGCTGTAGCTCCCACTCACTTTCTTGTAAATACAGGCTTCACCGTAAGTCTGTATAAAACTATATGCTTTGATCAACTCATCAAAGCGCATATTCCAACTCCGAGATGCTTGCACCAGTCCATAGATGGATCGCTGGAGCTTGCACACTTTGTTAGCTCCTTTGGATCGATAAAACCTTCTCGTTGCATCATATACAACTCTTCCTCCGTAAACCCATTCAGAATGCAGTTTTACATCCATTTGCCAAATTTCATAAATTGTGGCAATTGCTAACATGATTCGGACAGACTTAAGCATCGCTACAGTTGAGAAAATCTCATTGTAGTCAACACCTTGAACTTGTCCAAAACCTTTTTCGACAAGTCTAGCTTTGTAGATAGTAACACTACTATCAGCGTCCGTCTTCCTCTTGAAGATCCATTTATTTTATATGGTTTGCCGATCATCAGGCAACTCCACCAAAGTCCACACTTTGTTCTCATACATGGATCTTATCTCAGATTTCATGGCCTCAAGCCATTTCGCGGAATCTGGGCTCATCATCGCTTCCTCATAGTTCGTAGGTTCATCATGGTCTAGTTACATGACTTCCAGAACAGGATTACCGTACCACTCTCGTGCGGATCTCACTCTGGTTTACCTACGAGATTCGTTAGTAACTTGATCTGAAGTTACATGATCATCATCATTAGCTTCCTCACTAATTGGTGTAGTAGTCACAGGAACAGATTTCTGTGATGAACTACTTTCCAATAAGGGAGAAGGTACAATTACCTTATCAAGTTCTACTTTCCTCCCACTCACTTCTTTCGAGAGAAACTCCTTCTCTAGAAAGGATCCATTTATTAGCAATGAATGTTTTGCCTTCGGATCTGTGATAGAAGGTGTACCCAACAATTTCCTTTGGGTATTCTATGAAGACGCACTTCTCGATTTGGGTTTGAGCTTATCAGATGAAACTTTTTCACATAAGCATCGCAGCCCCAAACTTTAAGAAACGACAACTTTGGTTTCTTGCTAAACCACAGTTCATATAGTGTCGCCTCAATGGATTTAGATGGTGCCCTATTTAACGTGAATGCAGCTGTCTCTAATGCATGATCCCAAAACGATATTGGTAAATCGGTAAGAAACATCATAGATTGTACTATATCCAATAAAGTACGGTTATGACGCTCGACACACCATTATTATGTGGTGTTCCGGTGGCATGAATTTGTGAAACTATTCCACATTGTTTTAATTGAAGACCAAACTCAGAACTCAGATATTTGTTTCCGCGATCAGATCGTAGAAACTTTATTTTTCTTGTTACGATGATTTTTCCACTTCACTCTGAAATTCTTTGAACATTTCAACTATTTCAGACTTATGTTTCATCAAGTAGATATACCCATATCTGCTCAAATCATCTTGTGAAGGTCTAAAAATAACGATACTTGCCACGAGCATCAACACTCATTGGATCGCATACATCGGTATGTATTATTTCCAATAAGTCAGTAGCTTGTTCCATTTTTTCCGGAGAACGGAGTCTTAGTCATCTTGACCATGAGGCATGGTTCGCAAGCATCAAGTGATTCATAATCAAGTGATTCCAAAAATCCCATCAGCATGGAGTTTCTTCATGCGCTTTACACCAATATGACCTAAACGGCAGTGCCACAAATAAGTTGCACTATCATTATTAACTTTGCGTCTTTTGGTTTCAACATTATGAATATGTGTATCACAGCGATCAAGATCCAATGAACCATTTTCATTGGGTGTGTAACCATATAAGGTTTTATTCATGTAAACAGAACAACAGTTTATTCTCTTACTTAAATGAATAACCGTATTGCAATAAACACGATCAAATCATATTCATGCTCAATGCAAACACCAAATAACATTTATTTAGGTTCAACACTAATCCCGAAAGTATAGGGAGTGTGCGATGATGATCATATCAATCTTGAAACTACTTTAAACACACATCGTCACTTCACCCTTAACTAGTTTCTGTTTATTCTGCAACTCCCGTTTCGAGTTACTACTATTAGCAACTGAACCAATACCAAATACCGAGGGGTTGCTATAAACACTAGTAAAGTACACATCAATAACCTGTATATCAAATATACCTTTGTTCACTTTGCCATCCTTCTTATCCGCCAAATACTTGGGGTAGTTCTGCTTCCAGTGACCAGTCCCTTTGAAGTAGAAGCACTTAGTCTCAGGCTTAGGTCCAGACTTGGGCTTCTTCACTTGAGCAGCAACTTGCTTGCTGTTCTTCTTGAAGTTCCCTTCTATCCCTTTGCCATTTTCTTGAAACTAGTGGTCTTGTTAACCATCAACACTTGATGTTCTTTCTTTATTTCTACCTTCATCGATTTCATCATCATGAAAAACTCGGGAATCATTTTCATCATCCCTTGCATTATAGTTCATCACGAAGTTCTACTAACTTGGTGATGGTGACTAGAGAATTCGTCAATCACTATCTTATCTCGAAGATTAACTCCCACTTGATTCAAGTGATTGTAGTACCTGCATAATCTGAGCACATGCTCATTAGTTGAGCGATTCTCCTCCATCTTTTAGCTATAGAACTTGTTGGAGACTTCATATCTCTCAACTCGGTATTTGCTTGAAATATTAACTTCAATTCTCGAACATCTCATATGGTCCATGATGTTCAAAACATCTTTGAAGTCCCGATTCTAAGCCATAAAGCATGGTGCACAAAACTATCAAGTAGTCATCATATTGAGCTAGCCAAACGCTCATAACGTCAGATCCGCTCCTGCAATAGGTATGTCACCTAGCGGTGCATTAAGACATAATTCTTTCGTGCAGCAATGAGGATAAACCTCGATCACGGATCCAATCCGCATCATTGCTACTAACATTTTTCAACACAATTTTCTAGGAACATATCAAAATAAACATATGAAAGCAACAACGCAAGCTATTGATCTTACAACATAATTTGCAAAATACTACCAGGACTAAGTTCATGATAAATTTAAGTTCAATTAATCATATTACATAAGAACTCCCACTTAGACAGACATCTCTCTAGTCATCTAAGTGATCACATGATCCAAATCAACTAAACCATAACCGATCATCACGTGAGATGGAGTAGTTTTCAATGGTGAACATCTTATGTTGATCATATCTACTATATGATTCACGCCGACCTTTCGGTCTCCGTGTTCCGAGGCCATATCTCGCATATGCTAGGCTCGTCAAGTTTAACTGAGTATTCTGCGTGTGCAAAACTGGCTTGCACCCGTTGTAGATGGACGAGAGCTTATCACACCCGATCATCACGTGGTGTCCGGGCACGACGAACTTTGGCAATGGTGCATACTCAGGAGAACACTTCTTGATAATTTTAGTGAGAGATCATCTTAAAATGCTACCGTCAATCAAAGCAAGACAAGATGCATAAAGGATAAACATCACATGCAATCAATATAAGTGATATGATATGGCCATCATCATCTTGTGCTTGTGATCTCCATCTCCAAGCACCATCATGATCACCATCGCCACCCGCGCGACACCTTGATCTCCATCGTAGCATCGTTGTCGTTACGCCATCTATTGCTTCTACGACTATCGCTACCACTTAGTGATAAAGTAGCAATTACAGTATGCTTGCATTTCATACAATAAAGCGACAACCATATGGCTCCTGCCATTATGGATAACTTCGGTTACAAAACATGATCATCTCATACAATAAAATATAGCATCATGTCTTGGCCATATCACATCACAACATGCCCTGCAAAAACAAGTTAGACGTCCTCTACTTTGTTGTTGCAAGTTTTACGTGGCTGCTACGGGCTTAAGCAAGAACCAATCTCACCTACGCATCAAAACCACAACAATAGTTTGTCAAGTTGATGCTGTTTTAACCTTCGCAAGCACCGGGCGAGCTACACTTGGTTCAACTAAAGTTGGAGAAACCGACACCGCTAGTCACCGTGTGCAAAGCACGGCGGTAAACCAGTCTCGCGTAAGCGACGCGTAATGTCGGTCCGGCCGCTTCATCCAACAATACCGCCGAACCAAAGTATGACATGCTGGTAAGCAGATGACTTATATCGCCCACAACTCACTTGTGTTCTACTCACGCATATAACATCAAACCATAAAACCTAGGCTCGGATGCCACTGTTGGGGAACATAGTAATTTCAAAAATTTCCTACGCACACGCAAGATCATGGTGATGCATAGCAACGAGAGGGGAGAGTGTTGTCTCACGCACTCGTGAGACCAAGCGAAGCGTTGATGCAACGTAGAGGAAGTAGTCGACGTCCTCCCGGTCCGACCGATCCAAGCACCGTTATTCGGCACCTCCGAGTTCTTGACACACGACAGCTCGATGACGCACCTCGATCTCCAATCCAGAGAGGCCCGAGGGGAGTTCACAAGACGACGGCGCAGTGATGATCTTGATGTTCTCTGTTGCGTGGCTTCTCCTAAGCACCGCCACAATATGATCGAGGTGTAATATCGTGGAGGGGGCACCGCACACGGCTAAGGAACGATCAATGATCAACTTGTGTGTCCTAGGGTGCCCCTACCCAAGTATATAAAGGAGGGAGGGAGGAGGTGGCGGCCTCAAGGGGCGCACCATAGGGAGTGGGAAACCTACTCCAAGTAGGTTTCCTCTCTTTCCTTATCTTATTTGGAGGGGAAGGAAGGAGTACTAGTATTAGGAAGTAGTACTGGTAGTAGGAAGGAAGAGAGGGGAAGGAGAAAGGAAGGGGGGGCCCCCTCCCCAATTCGGATTGGGCTTGGGGCGCGCCTCCCTTGCTCCTCTCTCTTCCTCCTACATGGGCCTAATAAGGCCCATATACCTCCCGGGGTTCCAGTAACCTCCCGAGCTCCAAACTTCTCCGAACCTTTCCGTGTCCAAATATATCCGTCCAATATATCAATCTTTATGTCTCGACCATTTCGAGACTCCTCGTCATGTCCGTGATCATATCCGGACTCAACAACCTTCGTACATCAAAATACATAAACTCATAATATAACTGTCATCGAAACCTTAAGCGTGCGGACCCTACGGTTCGAGAACAATGTAGACATGACCGAGACACGTCTCTGGTCAATAACCAATAGCGGGACCTGGATGCCCATATTGGTTCCTACATATTCTACGAAGATCTTTATCGGTCAGACCGCATAACAACATACGTTGTTCCCTTTGTCATCGGTATGTTACTTGCCCGAGATTCGATCGTCGGTATCCAATACCTAGTTCAATCTCGTTACCGGCAAGTCTCTTTACTCGTTCCGTAATACATCATCTCGCGACTAACTCATTAGTTGCAATGCTTGCAAGGCTTAAGTGATGTGCATTACCGAGAGGGCCCAGAGATACCTCTCCGACATTCGGAGTGACAAATCCTAATCTCGAAATACGCCAACCCAACAAGTACCTTTGGAGACACCTGTAGAGCACCTTTATAATCACCCAGTTACGTTGTGGCATTTGGTAGCACACAAAGTGTTCCTCCGGTAAACGGGAGTTGCATAATCTCATAGTCATAGGAACATGTATAAGTCATGAAGGAAGCAATAGCAACATACTAAACGATCGGGTGCTAAGCTAACTGAATGGGTCATGTCAATTAGATCATTCAACAAATGATGTGATCCCGTTAATAAAATAACAACTCTTTGTCCATGGTTAGGAAACATAACCATCTTTGATTAACAGGCTAGTCAAGTAGAGGCATACTAGTGACACTGTGTTTGTCTATATATTCACACATGTATTATGTTTCCGGTTAATACAATTCTAGCATGAGTAATAGACATTTATCATGAAATAAGGAAATAAATAATAACTTTATTATTGCCTCTAGGGCATATTTCCTTCAAAAGCATGTCACTTACCTCTCTAACTAGAACATAAGGCATATTGGGCTATTAAAGAGCTCAACTATGATTTCAAACTTGCCGGTGAGAAGAGGTTATTTGATATTAGCTCACTTGATGAATTGAGAACCCAAGCTTATGAAAATGCCAAGTTGTTTAAAGAAAAAGTTAAAAGATGGCATGACAAAAGGATACAAAAGCGTGAGTCTAATGTAGGTGATTATGTGTTGCTATACAACTCTCATTTAAGATTTTTTGCAGGAAAACTTCTCTCTAAATGGGAAGGTCCCTACGTTATCGAGGAGGTCTATCGTTCCGGTGCCATAAAAATCAACAACTTCGAAGGCACAAATCTTAAGGTGGTAAACGGTCAAAGGATCAAACACTATATCTCAGGTAATCCTATAAATGTTGAAACCAATATTATTGAAATCGTAACCCCGGAGGAATACATAAGGGACACTTTCCAGACCATTCCAGACTCTGAAAAGGAATAGGTATGTGGTACGGTAAGTAAACCGACTCCAAAACAATTTTAAGGCAATATTTCGCTTTGGAATATTTAGAAAATAGAAAATAAGTAGCAGTCCAGAAGGACACGAGGCCTCCACGAGGTGGAGGCGCGCCTACCCCGGCGCGCCCCCCTACCTCGTGAGCACATCGTGTGCCCTCCGGACTCCGTTTTCTTGCACGATACGTATTTTGGTCGGTAAAAATTCAGTACATATTCTCCCGAAGGTTTTGACTCTCGTACCACGCAAATCTCCCCTGTTCTTGTTTCGAGCTGTTTTTCTGACAAGTCTGGATCATCAGGACGACCCCAAGTGCTTCCAAGGAAAAGTTCTTCGAGAAGGTGATCAACCCTTACCTCATGAAGGTGCTGCGACACCCTCAAACCATTGAGATGCGTGATGGGTTGCTGCTCATCCGCGATGTTGAGGGACCAAAGGGAACCGGAAGTGTGGAGTCGAGGCTCGATGCAATGGAGCAACAAGTTTTCAAGTGCCAGGGGATGGTGGAGCGTGGAATCAACGCTAGCCACAAGATGCTTGCGGAGTTCACCAACAACTACGAGCCGGATGCCAAGAACACCGAGGAGGCCATCTTCAAGCTACATGAGACGATCGAGCACCTCCAAGCCCAAATCTATGATTTGCAAAATCAAAACTGTGATTATAAATATAGATTCAAAAGGATGAGTTTGGCTGCAGATTTGAGGATTCCGGAGACTCGATCATCCTTCTATGATGGTGAGCCTATGCCATGGAAGGTGGATGACAAGCCTGCATCATCAACAACACCTCCACCGTCAACAACAAAGAAGGAGATATAATCACATGGGTATGGGCACTCCCCTTGGCAACTGCCAAGCTTGGGGGAGGTGCCTTGGTATCGTATCACCATCACAACTCCTATCTTTACCGTTTTTCTTAGTTCGATCCTATTAGTAGTATCTCGATTTAGTAGAATAAAGTCATGGCATGATCTAGTTTTAAGTTTTGCTTTATGATCCTTCTTTGTAATCAAGTCTGTGAGCTATATAATAAAGATTAGTGTTGAGTCAAGGGCTTGATTATTTTGCCATGATATTGGGTGAATAAAAGAAAAGAAGAAAAAGAATAAAAACAATCAAAGAGTTCATATTGATCTTATTGAAAGTAATGACTTCACATAGAAAGAGTATGATGATTAAAAGTTGTTGGGAGTTGGCAAATATAGCTTTGGTCATCGTTGCAATTAATAGGAAGTAATAAGGAAAGAGAGGTTTCACATATAGATATATTATCATTGACATCTTTTATGATTGGGAGCACTCATTAAAATACGACATGCTAAAGAGTTGATGTTGGACAAGGAAGACAACATAATAAGTTATGTTTTGTTATATCTGAGATAAAGTATGTTGTCATGGATCCTCTAACATTTTGAGCTTGCTTTCCCCCTCATGCTAGCCAAATTCTCAGCACCAAGTAGAAATATTACTTGTGCTTCCAAATACCCTTAAAACAGTTCAGCCATGAGAGTCCACCATATCTACCTATGGATTGAGTAAGATCCTTCAAGTAAGTTGTCATCGGTGCAAGCAATAAATATTGCTCTCTAAATATGCATGACTTTTTAGTGCAGAGAAAATAAGCTTTGTACGAACTTGTTGTGGAAGTAATAAAAGCGACGGACTGCATAATAAAGGTCCACATACAAGGGGCAATATAAAGTGATGTTCTTTTGCATTAAGATTTTGTGCATCAACCCTAAACGCGCATGACAACCTCTGCTTCCCTCTGCGAAGGGCCTATCTTTTATTATTATCCTCTACCTTATGCAAGAGTCACGGTGATCTTCACCTTTCCTTTTTGATTTTATCCTTTGGCAAGCTCAACATGTTGGAAAGAACATGATATATATATATATATATATATATATATATATATATATATATATATGTATATATAATTGGGTGTAGGGGAGCATGAATTATTATTGTTGACATTACCCTTGAGGTAAAAGGTTGTGGGGCAAAACTATAAGCCCCTATCTTTCTCTGTGTCCGATTAAAACTCCGCAACCACAAGTATTGCGTGAGTGTTAGCAATTATGAAGGACTAAGTGATAGTTGAGTATATGGACTTGCTTTTAAGCTCTGACATAGACTCTTTCAGATGTTATGATAAATTGCAATTGCTTCAATGACTGAGGTTATAATTTATTGGTGCTCAATAAGGTTTCTGATTCATACTTTTGCATTGTGAAAAGATCATCACTTGAACATAAGTAATCATATGACAAAATCTATATATGTTGCTGTTATGGAAATAATCATGCCTTCATGTCCGTATTTTATTTTTATCGATGCCTCTACCTCTAAACAGGAGGACATATTTATTGTTATCGGCTTTTCACTTGAGGACAAGCGAGGTCTAAGCTTGGAGGAGTTGATACGTCCATTTTGCATCATGCTTTTATATCAATATTTATTGCATTATGGGCTGTTATTTCACGTTATGTCACAATACTTATGGCTATTCTCTCTTATTTTACAAGGTTTACATGAAGAGGGAGAATGCCGGCAGCTGGAATTCTGGGCTAGAAAAGGAGCAAATATTGGAGACCTATTATGCGCAACTCCAAAAGTCCTGAAACTCCATAGAATATCTTAAAATAAATAAAGAAAAATCGTCGCCAAAGATGAAGGCCAGGGGGCCCACACCCTGCTCATGAGGGTGGGGGGCGCCCCGCCTAGGGCGCGCCCCCCTACCTCGTGGGCCCCCTGGTGGCTCTCCAACGCCCATCTTCTTCTATATGAAGTCTTTCGACGAGAAAAAATAAGAAGCAACCTTTCGGGACGAGACTCCGCCGCCACGAGGTGGAACCTTGGCGGAACCAATCTAGGACTCCGGCAGAGCTGTTCTGCCGGGGACACTTCCCTCCGGGAGGGGGAAATCATCACCATCATCATCACCAACACTCCTCTCATCGGGAGAGGGCAATCTCCATCAACATCTTCACCAGCACCATCTCATCCCAAACCCTAGTTCATCTCTTGTATCCAATTCTTGTCTCCAAGTCCGGGATTGGTGCTAGTAGGTTGCTAGTAGTGTTGACTAGATCATAGATGACGCGCGTTGTTGCGTCTGTCTATTTTGGCTCTTAATTGTTAGAAACAAAAAATAACTTGTATACATTTGTTAACAAATATTGTGATTGTTTCCTCCATAATTGTACGTAAGGAGAAAACGGAGTGTTTCGAGTTTTCTCTTTCCGTCAAATGTTCAAGTTGTGGTATTAAGCGCATGAAATATAAATTAGGATGATTGGCATGGACTGTGACATCTTTTTAGCTCCTATATAAAAAGACTCGGCTCACATCACAATGACTACAAAATAGAAATATTGAGAAAACACATCACGAATACGGGAGAAGAAAATAGGCAGTACAAACATTTCATTGCTTTTGGCCAATGTTTATCATCAAGAAAATCTCACTATATTCTGGCCAGTAATACAATTATACATCATAGTATAATAGAAAAATATTCTTGCGTTGCGCTGGGATAGATGACTGCATGTGCACTTGCTCAGATTTGAGGTCATAGAATTCCATCTGATCTACAATAATAAAATTTGTAAGCTCAATATCAAATGTGAGTGGGTTGTCAATGGCTCAAGTTGCGCTACATCTTAACCGACTTACAATTGCTTACATTGAAATATAAACAAAATACTTATTAGTAAGACAAATCAATTGAAGAAATAAATACATAAGTAGTGTCCCAAGGAGAAGTACAAGATAGTTTTAATTGCTCCGTAACTAACATGGTGCATGTTGATGAAGGAAATAATTGTAAAAACATTACCTACATGACGTTTTTGCTAATATCCGTAAGAGAACATCGTCTATCAAATCATAATCATAAACTGAGTGTGGTTTACAGAACTGTCCTTACTATATCAAATGAGAATTGCATGGATTGATTAAAGCTTAGTGTGTGTGCAACAATATAGATGTGCGAGTAATAATTATGGTACCTTCCGCATGCTAATGCTGGAGTAAAATTAGCTAATTTCCTTCAGACATGACAAAATATTAAAATAAATTACTACTATTATAATCATGTGATTTCACTTCTTTCATAAGAAGTTTACCAAATTTTGCAAGTAAGCGATAATAAGTAAAGTAATTCGTGAAGTAGATCGCAAACCAGTGACTTGATGGTCCGTGAACATTTAAGAATCTTTTGATAAAAAATATTGGCATCCAATTTGTAAGATCGCCTCTTGCCAAAAACTATGTGGCTTTGAATTAAGGAAGAAACAAAAATGTGAAAGATGAAAATAAGCTCAAGAATACCTAATGGGGCGGCATTACAGCCAATTGATAGATACCAACTTGTTTACATCATTCAATCCGTAAGCATTAATCTTAATTCAGACAAAGAGGCTATACATATAAAATTGGGGATTTGTCCATCATTTGTAATTACCATATTCATTTAAAAGGGTGACAAACCAAGCAACCTGCTTAAAATCCCGAAAATAGAAGTGCCTTAATTAATCACCCATTTTGCCATGCCATTATCTGACTCCAAATATTCTCACAAACCAGCAAAAAATCCAACCCCAAACAAAATTGAAATAAGGTAGGAAAATCTCACAATCATGTGTATGTTTAGGTAATAGGCATGTACCAGGGGTTGTGGTCACGCGGTAGGCTGCGCAAGTAGAGGCAACAACGGTGGTGATCTCTCGTGCTCTTGCTCATAGCCTCTTTTGGTGCTGATCTTATTACTATATGACTCAACTTAGCATATGAACATACTTGTACCAAGTCTTTTATCATAAATGCATATACAGTCTTGACATGTACAGCCTAACCAAGTAATATGTTACGATGTTGTCTACTTGGTAGTGAAAATATGTTACAAAAATGATTTAAAATTATCTAACAATTCATTTGTAGAACCCATAGTTTGTTTTGACGGGGATCGTGCCATTTCGGAGAAAAAAATAAGCATTTGAACAAGTAATAATATTAGCACAGAATGGCAAGAAAAAACCATATAAAATGACAGGTTGTTCATATTGGATAGCATATTTAAAGATGAAATGAAGAAACGAGACAGGTGGTATAGTGGATACAACGAAACCGGGGTTTCGTAGCACAGGGTGATGGAGGTAAAAATCCTCAGTTTGCAGATTGGCTGCTGCAAAGAAAACAGATAATCAACAACTTCGCCATAGCAATCAATCAAAACTGCGAAATGGTTACAAGCAGTTTCTGATATAAATGTAAATAGGAGTCCCATTTAGAAACATAAATAAACACATGTCTCCATCAACAGTAAGAACCGAAAAGCAAAATCCGAGCAAAACAAACTGTAGAGGGGGAACGGGGTGGGGGTCCTTACCTTGTTGCTGCTGGCTCATGTTGCTTGGGGATGCAACAACTGCTGGCTTGGGAGGAGGACATCAGGGAGAAGGTCATACAGGAAAGAAGCAACCATGGACATAGCTGTTGGGGGCGCACTGTCGGGGATGTGGTGATTGATGGCGTTGAGAATCCAGACGAGCAGCTGAATGTGGTGATTTATGGTGTTAAGAATCCAGACGAGCAACCGTGTGATCGAAGATGAGGCATGTGTATTTTTCAATGGCACGGGAAAAGGGTAATTCTACATGTGTACTTTATCAGTTTATTGACTGATAGCTTCAAAAGCAAAACTTCACTAACTGGGTTACATGTTTAATTATTTGCATATGGAAATTCTCTTTATAGGAAGACAGACTTATAATTGGAAACCGTGTTTTTTTCATACACGATGCTAGATCTGTTTATAAAATGTGAGAGCATATAGTCATGTACATCAACCATGATAATATATGGATTTAATATATTTCATACGTGTCAACTCATATAATTTCTTGATTACATTAGCATCTGAACAGACGTTTGAATTTTGTAATGAAGATAATCTCCCGATAATCATATTCTAAAGATATAAAGAGAGTTTCGAAGCGATGTGAAATTCACGGCAAGGATAAGTGGTTAGTTCTACCTTTCAGTAAATATAAGGGCCTTGGTTCAGTTAGAGAAGAGAAATCAGTGTCCAAAAAAGTAATGACCTGATGTTTCTATATGTACAAAAATTGTAGATTCTGTACAATAAAATGTGATGTCAATTGAAGTGTCTAGTCTAGTTGGCAGACTGATTTCCCTACAAATTGGTGAATCAGCAAGGAAAGGTGGAGAGAATGGGTGAAATAAGGTCGTCCAATGTTGTACAGCTGGTGAAGGCAGCCGGTGATGCATCATCATCTATGTGTTTCTTATTCTGTATTTTCAACGATGAAAGCAACACAGAGAAGATCTCAACTGCAATAGGATTCAGAGAAGGCTTTTCTCCGGCTTGCAGCAGTGTAAAACGAAACTATTCGATGAGCAGCCAAAATGGTCGAGGCTGCAGAACTGAACTTGCTGCTACCAGATCGATGAGATTTGAGAAGGCATCATTTGCAGTTTTTCCTTGTTCTTTTTCCTGCGTAACAAACAGAAGAGGAAGGCGAGGATTTATGCAGGACGCATTCATTAATTTTAGCATATAGTAATTCCATTATTTCATTGTCAAGTTCTAGAGACCATTAGTTGTATAGCATCCAGTAATTACATCTGTGGTCAAGTGAAGTACTATCATCCAAATATGACTACATGGGACTAAGATCGTACCTAGAGGATGACCAAACCAGAGACCTCATGGAGCACCGTAGCCACCCTGCATCGTGGTCGTCATTTGTGGTGGGGCAGCAGGCAGATGTACAGAGCCACAACTTGTGCGCCTTCCCATTCTTATCCACACCATCTGTGATAACACCGATTGGCTGCCCCTTGCGGTACAACACCTCGCCGGCAAACAGATCAATCCCCATGAATTCAGTTACCGAGATTCAGCTAAGTCCACGAGCGAATATCCACCATGACTTGGGCCTCCGTTTGAAGACCATGTGGGCATTATCGCCGGTGGGCCGAGTGTTGAGATCTTGAGGAGGCACTGCCCCACGCAGGGCTCCTTGGGACGCACTTATTGGTCACCACCCTCTCATCCTTCTTCTTGGAGATCTTCACCGGCTTCCCCGGCGCCGCTGCTAGTCCACACCATGAGAGAAGGAGAGCGAGGGAAGGCGAGGGAGGCGGTGCAGTGTCAAGCAGATCGAAGGGGAGAGAGTCGTGTGCATGGCGGCGAGCCGGCGATGGAGTAAGGATAGGGTTTGGAAGGAGCGAGTCGAGGGAGAGACGGGAGATGAGAGGGTGTTCCGCGTTAGGTGGGCCGTGGACCGTGGTGCATAGGCACGATGAACAGGAATGCAACGATTTTTCTACCGGAGCAGCGCCCCTCTAGGACAGCTGGCCCGTCGAGCGAGAGATGACCGCTAATGAAGATCAGACGGCCAAAAATGGATAGATCATGAAAACGGACGGCCAAAAATCTAAATCGCTGAGAGTGCTCGCTTTAGGCTCGATTATACTGTCCTAATTACTCCTTGTAGGTGATGCTAGTTGGTTTATTTGGTGGAAGATCATACTTTCAGATCCTTTATGCATATTATTACCCCTCTAATTATGAACATGAATATGCTTTGTGAGTAGTTACGTTTGTTCCTGAGGACAAGGGAGAAGTCTTGCTATTAGTAGTCATGTGAATTTGGTATTCATTCGATATTTTGATGAGATGTATGTTGTCTAGCCTCTAGTGGTGTTATGTGAACGTTGACTATTTGGGCCTAGAGGAAGGCATTGGAAAGTAATAAGTAGATGATGGATTGCTAGAGTGACAGAAGCTTAAACCCCAGTTTATGCGTTGCTTCGTAAGGGGCTGATTTGGATCCATATGTTTCATGTTATGGTTAGGTTTACCTTAATACTTTTGTTGTAGTTGTGGATGCTTGCAATAGAGGTTAATCATAAGTGGGATGCTTGTTCAAGTAAGAACAACACCCAAGCACCGGTCCACCCACATATCAAATTATCAAAGTACCGAACACGAATCATATAAGCATGATGAAAACTAGCTTGACGATATTCCCATGTGTCCTCGGAAGCGCTTTTCTTATTATAAGAGTTTGTCCAGGCTTGCCCTTTGCTACAAAAAGGATTGGGCCACCTTGCTGCACTTTATTTACTCTCTTTACTTGTTGCTCGTTACAATTTATCTTATCACAGAAATATCTGTTACCACTTATTTCAGTACTTGTAGAGAATACCTTGCTGAAAACCGCTTATCATTTCCTTCTGCTCCTCGTTGGGTTCGACACTCTTACTTATCGAAAGGACTATGATAGATCCCTTATACTTGTGCGTCATCAGCAAGCACTCTGTCGTAGACCGCCGCATCATCAAAGATGAGCAGGAGTTCACCCAGGGCCCTCTGCGACACTTTCACTCCTCTTCCTGGATGCGGAACCTCATCGCAATCGCCCTCTTGACGTCGACGACCTCGAACCGCTGCGGTGATCCCACAACCACCGCCACCACCGCACACTGGGTAAGCCTCCTCTCCGCCTCCGCCTGGCCCGCCGTCCTCCTCGCCGTTGCAATGACCAGGCCCCGCCTAACCTCGGGGTCGGCCGCCGGATCCTTCATTGGTGCGCGAACCACGGAGCTTGGAATCAATGTACGAAATTACAGCCCCTTGACAATGTAGATATATGTGCAGGTAAAATCTAGAACAACGATTCCCAGCTTTGTTATAAAAACTGGCACACTTGTAATGCAATCAGTGTACAAAATTACAGTCCCTCGACAATGTAGATGTATGTGCACGTAAAATCTAGAACGGATAAATTTTGTACAACTCAGTTTCACTACAAAACTAGCACAATCTTGAACAGTAAATATGAGCTAAATCGACGTACATCCCATTGTACATCTCATTAAGTTCAGTCACAACATATCCACCACAAAAATCCATGTTTGCATCAAGTTAAGGAGAATTAAGGTTTCAAAAGCGATCCGGTTCATTGTTTTCCCCAATAATAAATACTGGATCATTGTTTTTCCTCATACAGATCATTGGTTTACCCAGGACAAGGGGCAGAAGAGATGGATTTGGGACGTTGTATTGATCTTTGCGTGCAGCCAGGATCCAGTCTCAGTGGAAGTTTAGGGCGTACGAGAGTTCTTCGTCTCTAGCCGCAGACCGCTGCCATGCATGGTGATCGGGAACGTGGGTTTCGCACGTCTGGTCTGTGGAAGGGTGCCCTTGCAAATCTGCACAATTAACTTACGGACGTACAGTACCGGAGGCGGGCAGCTTATTGCAAAAATTCCTACGACTAAGCATACACACAGAAATTAAATCGGATGATTGCGAACGAGAGTATATAGGGGATTCATAAGATATACGAGGCCTATATCCAAAGCGTAATTTTTGGCCTCGGTTATCTTTGGAAGCAGAAAATAAGGAAACGGAACTACTAGAGGAGGCCGGGCCGTACTCGAGTCGTCCCGCTGGCGAAGATGAATACGAAACGAGCACGACCCCGAGTCTAACCTAGGCTCCGCCTCACCGTCCCAATAAATTCTCCCAATTCCTCACCCTAGCCCAACACGCAAAGAATCTCCTGTCTCTCGTTAGCTCTTCGGCCGCCGCGTCTTTTTGCTAGGGTTTCGTTTCGCCTCCCAATCCTCGGATCGATGGCGGCCGAGGAAGGCAAGAAGAAGATGATCACGCTCAAGAGCTCAGACGGTGAGGAATTTCAGGTCGAGGAGGCGGTCGCCATGGAGTCGCAAACCATCCGCCACATGATCGAGGACGACTGCGCCGACAACGGGATCCCGCTGCCCAACGTCGACTCCAAGATCCTCTCCAAGGTCATCGAGTACTGCAACAAGCACGTCCAGGCCAGCGCCAAACTGGCTGACTCCACCGACGCCAACTCCTCCACCTCTACTGCAGCTGCCACCCCAGCCGAGGACCTCAAGAGCTTTGACGCCGAGTTCGTCAAGGTCTACCAGGCCACCCTCTTTGACCTCATCCTGGCTGCAAACTACCTCAACATCAAGGGATTGCTCGACCTTACTTGCCAGACTGTTGCAGACATGATCAAGGGAAAGACTCCGGAGGAGATCCGCAAGACTTTTAACATCAAGAACGACTTCACACCCGAGGAGGAGGCCGAGATCCGCAGGGAGAACCAGTGGGCTTTTGAGTAGAAAAGAGTAGCACCTAGCTAGGCACTGTCGAAGATATATTAATGCTAAGCATTCTTTTTTTTCTTTTAGACATCGTATTATGCAATAATAAACCTATCGTGGTCAGTGATCATTACTTGTGAAACTGAATTGTTTTTTGTAGAGTGGATGTTTGGCTTGGTAACATCATCCTTAGCTGATTTTTGCCGTGTGGTTTGAGTAATTTTTTGGCTATTTTCGATTTTATATCTACAGATTTGCTAAAGATCAGTTGACATGATTTTCATTAGGCTTCAAATTGAATTTTGTGGCCGTTGGATCGTTGTCATGAATCTCTGCTCCGTGACTCCGTCGCACGGAGCAGCGCATGTTTTAGTTATTATTATTTTCAGGTTACAGGTCTCCACTTTTCACCCACCCTGGTTTTGACGCCGACCAGGTCCCCAAGATCCTGCGTCAGCCGAGAGATAGGTATGGCAACCTTCTACCCCTGACGAACATGATCAGCGGGAACATTGTCCATGGATGTCTTATCTTACTCAAAGTGTACATGATATATCCTTCTTCAAAGCAAACTACCATTCCTGGGATATTTTCTTAGCTCAAGAGTTCGTTGATTAAAAAAGAAGAATATGCAGATGGCTGATGGAAGATAGTACATATTCTTGGTCAGAGTTATCTGTGCTCCTTTGACTTAAGTTCCAGGCTCTGAGCTCAATTTAGAGCGCCAATTGACCTGAATATAGCCTTATACTTTTGAAGGTGTATTACTTCATTCATTTATTAAAACAACATTTTTCTAAGGATTACTGCAATTAGCAGTTACAGTTTGTTTCACACATTAGCAAATGCTAATAGCAGTTTCCATTTGTATCACGTTGTAGCAACCGCTATTTGCGGTAAGATTCTAGTACCTCCGTCCCACAATATATAAGACATTTTTGCAAGTTATTTGTTTTGCAAGCTAATGTAAAAACATCTTATATTATGGGATGGAGACAGTATCTCACAAAGATGTAACTATCTCTTGTATATCAACAGGGGCACGCTAGGCGTCCAACACTCTCCTTGTCATTGCAAAGATCTGCCGCCTCGACGGCCGTTAGATGCGGCGTCCAACACTGTCTTTATCATTGCAACAAGGATTGTGTTGCACAATTTTTTTGCCGCAAAACTTACGTTGCATAAACCTTTTGCAACGTAGGTGGCAATGTTGCAGATTTTTTCACTATTTTTGCAACATCTGTATTGTTGTGAAAAAATTGCAACACAAATAATGTTGCAGAAAATATTTGCAATGTTTATCGTCTTCATTTTTTTGCAACATGAGTGTTATTGCGGAAGGCAATTTGCAGCACATGTGATGTTGCAGAAAAAATTATAAAAAGGAAACACACAGGACATACGTCATACAGTGGAAGCGGCAGATCGCTCGCAGAAATATGCCGGCTAAAGTCAGGCTTTTCCCATATATAAATAGTGCAGAAACAATGCAGTCACTCAGTTTTACTGTTCACATGTTCTCTTTTGCCGACAGGAAAGAAAAGAGAGAGACTTTCCAGGAAGCAGTCCAAGGAAGAACACTGTTTGGTGGACATCTGTACCACTAACTCAATACTATGGGAAACAAAATATTTCCAAATTCTAACCAAGAGGAAAGGTAGTATTATGACCATCGTCGGTCGAGATGCATCAAATAATGGTTCCGGATGAGCCACACTCATTCTACCTATGGGTAATATCATTGTAATTGTGGATGCACTATTGTATTGTCCGAATCTACACGTACCCTTCAAAGTTTGAAAGACACACCGATCAAATAATTCCCATTTGGAGAATTTTTTTTTTTTTTGACAGAAAGAGATTCAGGGTATTGACCCAATCCCGCACGGAGGGGGGGATTAACAAAGTGGAATTCACATTGTCACAATTGCGAGCGTGTTACACATGCACCCTAAAATCCTCCGAGGCCCCGACAACAATCCTTCATTGACCAGACAGCACCCAGTGATATCGTGACAATTACAAATTACAAAGCAGAAAAACTAACGACAGCATCAAAGAACAGAAAGCACGATTTCACAATTGCTCACTACTGATATCCATAATGGCCAATAAAGCATTTGTTTCACATTTAGCGCAAATACTATATATTTCATACTAATATGGTAACGGACCAGATCTTTTTACAAAGAAATAAAAGCTTCTTATCACGATCAAGTAACACATCTAAAAACCAGAAGCGAATCAACTAGCTATCTTGCGACATAGGGCACAATGATCTCCCATCCAGGATTTTAGGCGCGTTCGCCACGGATACGGCGGGCGAGCTGGATGTCCTTGGGCATGATGGTGACGCGCTTGGCGTGGATGGCGCAGAGGTTGGTGTCCTCGAACAGCCCGACGAGGTACGCCTCGGCGGCCTCCTGAAGCGCCAGCACGGCATGGCTCTGGAAGCGAAGGTCCGTCTTGAAGTCCTGCGCGATCTCCCGCACCAGGCGCTGGAACGGCAGCTTGCGGATGAGCAGATCCGTGCTCTTCTGGTACTTGCGGATCTCCCTCAGCGCCACCGTGCCGGGCCTGAAGCGGTGGGGCTTCTTCACGCCGCCGGTGGTCGGGGCCGACTTCCTCGCCGCCTGAGAAGGAAACGGCAAAACACGTTGATCGTCAGCGAAACAGCAACAGATCGGAAGAGCGAAACAGCAACTGATCGGAACGGGGGAAGAAGGGGAGAGGGGAGGCGGCGAGACGCACGATGGTGGTGGCGAGCTGCTTGCGGGGGGCCTTGCCGCCGGTGGACTTGCGAGCGGTCTGCTTCGTACGCGCCATCTCTCCTTCGTCGGTTGCTCCTCGACTTGCGCTGCGGGATTTGCTGGGAACTCGAACGGCTGGGACGTGGGGTGGGGAGGCGTGGGGCGGCAACCTATATAGGTGCGGGGGCGCAGGGGAAACGTGACCGACTCGGTTTCCTGCGACCGTTCGGGAAAAAAATAGGGTTTCCGGATCGAAGAACTGTAATCAGTGATCCACGTGCTCCGCGCTGATTGGTGTTGGAGCAATGAGGTACGGATCGATGACCTGGTGGTTTGCTCGGGCACTTGTCTACGGAAATACTACTATCTGGCTGACGTTCACAAGGACGTTTTTGCAGCGAACTACTTTATAGTCGTCGGATCACGCAGCATGAATCTTGGAGCAAGATCGTTGGCCGCGGATGCTGTGGTTTTGTGCGCTTTGTGATGGACTTCTGTAGCGCGAAAGCGAGATCCCCCCGCGGTCCTTCGGTGCTTTGTCTTTGGGCTAGGGGTGGCTTTCAAGTGTTGTGGTGTCCTTCATGTCGTCAAGTGGCTACAGGTACGCGCTCATGCTCATCCCTGCTCTGTCACTCCTGAATCATGCAATATTGAAATTCCCTAGCACAACATTTGCCCCAATTCAACTTTGATGTGCCCATGTATCTTTCTGACTGGTCATTGCAGCGCTACCTCTGTACAGCTCCGAATTAAACTTTGTTGTGCCCATGTCACTTCTTAGTCCTGCAACTTGCCATTCAAAACAAATGTGTGAATGCCCGAAATCAACTTTGTTGTGCCCATGCATAATTTGCTAGCAAGTTTTGGTCAGCTCGTTGTGCTTATATAGCTTATTTTTTGTGTTTTGAATGGAAAATTATGCATTTGTCTGGTAGAAAATTTACAAAAGGAGTTGCCATGTCAATGTTCTATGTTCCGTGTGAATTTTCCATCAATTTGTAGAAGAAAAAAAATCAAAATTTGCCAGGACATGGTTTTTTTTCTACATTTTCGCTATGAATTGCAGAATGTCTCCTTATAATCTCGATGGCGTATTCAAAGATCTTTTGCCATGGACTAGATATTATAAATACCATGACATTTTTATTATTTAAACTATGGCAATTTTATTAGCCATACCAGGGTAGTTTCATGGTAGATAGCATTCCTCTTTTATTATTATTTAGACCCTGGCAATTTTAATGATTAGAACGTGGCAAATTTAATTAATTAGACCTAGGTAGTTTATTTGTAGGTAGCATGGCACTTTTATTAGTTTAGATCTTGGTAGTTTTGACTAGACCATGGAACTTTTATTAAGGGTAGCATGGTTTTGTGTGTTAGACATATATGTCATGGCATTTTTCTAATTTTTTACTCCTTACCCCAAATGTTATCTAGAACATTGCAAAATTGTCAAAATGTGACATGGATTTTTTTAAATTTTGTTGCTTTTTGTTCAAATGTTTTGTGTTTTAGTTCATGGCAATTTTCTAAAGAACAAATTGTTGTATAACTTGGCATTCACACTACTATTTTAGTACATGGCATTTTGAAAGAAAAATATGACATATGGGCAAAAACATGTCCAATTTGTTGAATATTTATGTAGATTTTGCACTGACATTGTTATCCAGATCATGATATTTCTATTGGAAAATATTATCTAGATCATATTTTGTTTTTTAAGAACAAAATGTTCAATGGACATGGCATATAAACTAATGTTATATTTCTGTTAGACAAAGTGTTTAGTGTGGGTGGTATTTTTCGTAGCTAAGCTGTTCTACGTACATGTAAATTTCATTAACTAGATGATTCCCCCGCGCGTTGCAGCGGGAATTAGTAGCTCAAAGTTTCTTAAAATACGATTATGAACATGAGACAGTTAACAAAATCAATCATTGCTATCAATAATAATGACTCATTAATGTTCTAATTCATAAAAAGGAAAAGGCATATTTATATGACAGAGATCACATGGTTTTAGAATAGAATCCACACCATAAAATGACTCAAAATTATTACCAGTATATATTCTATCAGTTTTTTTGAGAATAACATGTCTTAAATATCTTGTAGAATAAAACTTACGAAATATAAACCAAATCAATCATTGCTATGAATAATAATGACTCAATATAGTTTTTGTTTCATGAAAGGAAAATGCATATTTATATGAAAGTGGTCACATGGTTTTAGAATAGAATCCACACCATAAAACGATTAGAAACTATTACCAGTATATATTTTATCAGTTTTTTTTAGAATAGCACGTCTTAAATATCTTGTAAAATAAAACTTACAAAATATTAACCAAAATAATCATCAGCGAGAAAATAGTATTGGGCAGATAATAAAGCTAGCACTTTCCTTGTTGACACCTTCATTCAATGTCATAGTAGTATGCTAGAACCAATTCTTCAACAGTGTGTGTTCTTGAGAAAAGAAGCTGCCATTTCATAAAGCAGTTTGCTGGCATGCCACAGAGCAATTAAAATATCATAATCACACTACAGAGCTAGAACGTGCCGAACATAAACCGAAAGAATAATTTGCAAGAAAAGAGTATTGGGCAGATAATCAAAGCTATCGATTCCCTTATAGACACCTTCTTTCAATCCACAATGTTAAAACAAACAACACCTGGTATGCTTCATGAAAAGGATTACAATCTTTAGTGGTGTGATATATATGAGCCATTGTTGGGAAGAGAAGCTATCCTGCCATAAGGAAAACAGTATGTCGGCATGCCATACAGAAATTGAAATATCGTGATCACACTACAAAGTTCTACACTTAAACCAACATGAGATGAAGCAAGGTATTATGAGGCAAAAAATGGTAGTTTTTCTTTCAACTGAATTGCAATTTCTTCGAGTATGGAATACCAATATCACAACCCCACAAAAAAGTCATGACCCTACAGAGTACATACCACACAAGCAGCAATAATCAGTGTGAAACAGTGTAATCTCCATCGGCACAACGGATGTTGTGGCTGGCGAGGACAAACCGATAGGCTATAGTTTAGGAGGCGCGCCGAGTTGACAATCAGCTCGGCGGAAAACACCATAACTCAACCAACATGCCCAGGACCACCCGCAGGCACCACACGACAGCCTTACCCCCGTGCACGGCAGGGGCAGTGTCTTCAGCTGGGCGGCGGCCCGACATAGGGGAGTGTGACTTTGGAAGACAAACGACCAGACTCTCAAGAAATCCAAATGCAAGCATCTTCATGAACATGGCTAATTTGAACTTCCTGAAGCGCTTCCAATAGATTGATCAACGGAATAAAACGTGCAATGTGAGCTGAACTTTGATGAACTTAAGCCATTGTCCATCAATCAGGGCTTCCTCCACTGTGTGTTTGGCCTCGATGGAATCTGGAACGACGATAGCTACAACAGGGGTGAGGACCGAAGGCAAAGGGGCTCATAGGAGGATCATCATATATTGCTGAGGCAACCGAAGAGGATGGAAGAGGAAAAGAGTGGGCAGAGGAGAAGACAAGTGTTAGTGCGTCACGATAAATGGCCATGTTGTTCGCTTGTACAGCCCAGGTCAAAGAAAAACCATCATGGAAATCCATGTAGTACACCATTCTGTCTTCTTAATATAAACGAAAAAATGCTTCAAAATGCTGACGTGGCATGGAGGTGAGGTGGATAGGCTGCATGTCAAGAGAAATATGATAGTGGGGATAAACTATTTAGGTATTATAGATTAGACATTGGTGGTTTCGTTTGTAGGTGTAACAGTAACTTCTTACTTGTCATGGCAATTATATTAAATAGATCACAACAATTGCTTCTTAACTCGTCCAGGATATTTATTTTTTGGGTAGCATGTCATTTTTTATTAAGTAGAACATGGTAGTTTTCAACAGCATAGCATTTTAATTTTAGTGAGCATGCTATTTTTAATTAATAGGATATAATTTTTCAAAAATATTGTGGAATTTTTTTGGTAGAGCATGGCATTTTTATTTTAAATAGCATGGCACTTTCAATTTAAAGAGTGTTACACTTTTTCGCAGAGCATGGCATTTCTACTATAAATAGCATGAATTTATCTAACAGAGCATTGCATACTTTAATTTAAGAGCATGGCATTTCTATTATCAAAAGCATGGATTTTTTTTACAATCAAGACACTATTATTACAAAGAGCTTGTCATTTTGATTATAAAGAGCATGACATTTTTCACCATATCATGGTAAAATTCTTTTTCGTTTGGCATTTCTTAAATTAACAATAATAGGACATTTTTGTTCAAGGCATTCAGTTATTTATTTACTCCTTCGATCTAAAATAAGTGTCGTGGTTGTAGTTCAAATTTGAACTCGCACAACGGCACTTTAGTCCACTATACATATAGATGGTCACAAGGCATTTACCACAGTTTTTGTTGTGTTTTCAATAATGCAGAGTGGGACGGCAATACCCAGTTTTTTTGTTTCTACATTTAGCTTGTCATTTTTTTTAATTTTCTGTAAGTTGTCTTTTTGGGGTATGCACAACACCTGATCAATTTGAATGTGACAGCATTTTTTTCATGTACATCATGGCATTTTTTTTGTTGTTCCGAGCATTAGGATGATGTCCATATCCGTTCGCAAAAAAAGGATGATGTCCATGTCAGTTTTTAAGTTGTGGCGAAAATTGGGCTTTATTTTGGACGTGCATATGGAAAGCGAGCGGTTCGCTGGAATATCCTAGCGAAGGATTTCGTTCCCTCTATGAATCGTTCCCAGGGAACGAATCGTTCGTACCCCCGGGCGAACGATCGCCAGTTATTAGCGTCCCTCATCTATTGAACCTTCTGTGTTAGTTGACACCTGGGTCCCACTGAGAAAAGGTTGTTTTAGAAGATGGGTACCACCATAAGAATCATTATTCATTATGAAATCCTTCCGAGAAGTGAAATCGGAGCATTAAGTCCAATGCACATATTTTTGCAGTCTTGCCCATATTTACTTCTTCATTCTGAGCAGTAGGTGACTTCTCAACTTCAGTTATACAGAGCACGTGTACTAAGCTCTGAAAACTTTGTAAGAAGTCCAACCAGAAATCACATTTCGAATTCCAAACGTGCAGGAGCGAAGATACGCAAATGGGTGACAACAACATTGCCTGTGAGCGCTCTGGCCCTTGTGTCAGCACCGCTCCAAATTTTGATGCAGACTTTGAATAATGCCAATATGCTTGGTGAAAACTCATGTAAGCTTAGTCGAGAGCAATCTGTATCATGGAACTCCCCTTGTGCATTCATGTCAAGTAATAAAATGTAGCCGGTTTGCAGATCTTGAAGTACAAATGTACAGTGCTACAACAGTGTATTGACACCACTAGAACACCTTTTGATTGACACTACTTATGCAGCCGACCACCATCCCAGTTGATACACATCCATAAGGCCTCGTATCTTCATTCTAGTTTCACAGGAACATATCATTCATACACGCACATAGAACATAAGCCCAAGATTGAAATATTCTAATCACTGAAAAAATAGCGTGCTATAGCGTGGCGAGAATTGCCTCGCTAAATAAATCAGTGTACAATATCTCGCTAATAGCACGCTATAGCGCGATATAGCACGCGAATAGCGTATTTTAAGACCAATGCTATTTTGCTATAGCATGCTATTTTTTCCTTGATTTTATTACCTTATTCTGTATGATCCAGCAGATTTGCTTGCGTAGCCCAGATCAATCTGCTAGACCTTCACACATGTCATGAAATACTGTGTACCACGGAGTGGTTTGGCATCCTGATACCTTCCATTCTCACATTGATCCTATGAACCATGTCTTTGTTGTTCGTATAATACTGAAGTAGACAGTTCAAAACCATCAATCATCCTGAGCCATATTACTTTTCTGCTGCTTAATAGAGTATACGATCCGCCGAAGAGTTTGAGTTTCACATGTATATATAGCCTATCTTAGAATTGTTTGTTACATCCGCTTTTTCGCTGCATGACTGCATAATACTTGTGCTCATTATACAGTTTTAATTTGCCCACTGCAGTGGCGTTGGCAGCTTCGCCTTTCATTGTCACTGTGTGCGAGGTGGCGAAGAGATTGCACTAGTAAGAACCATGTGGCCGGAGGAGTACACAAAGGCATGGACAACCATAGTTAAGACAAGACATGTGTAAGTATCGCGTAGACAAGTAACAGGCTGTTGTCGGGCAAGCGGTGGCTTAGTTGCAGCGATTGTTCTGTCTGAAATTGGCCAGATGCGAGTTAAGAACACGGTCCTCAATTATTCCTAGTACCAGGTCTTGTGGATAGACAACGTTGTGGTTATCCAGATTCCAGAGTAAATAAGATTTAGACTATTGTGTGTAAGAAAGCACAAAGTAAACTATCCGGTGTGGTCTCGAGACTGGTGTCACATTCAACACGAGAGATATGTTTCACTTTGTACATACTCCTTTCGATCAATATGAATTGTCGCTAATTTATTATGTACTAAATCAGTGACAATTAATATGGATCGGTGGGAGTACTATTTATTGTGCACTTTAGCCCGAAGATGTGAATAAGCTTTTTTATGTTCTTTCGGAAACAGGAATACACATGGTATATGTATCAAATGATGTATATAACGATAGATGTGAACAAGCCTGATGTAAAGAATGATGGGTATGTCCAAATTCACACATCTTACATAGGTTTGATTAGGCCTAGCCTGTAATTTCGATGGAAGCGAAACCTGCAATCCTAATTTTTCGCATTCACAAATAGTTTTTTGTTTAACCCAATGGGTTGCTAAGTGAATATCCATGGTTCCATTGCTCAAACACCGAAACACGGATTAACAAGATGAATCCTTCATGGAACCAAAGATCAAATTCTTCATGTGCCTCTTGTTCCAAAATAGACTTGTAAGTCCTGACCACAAACCATCTTCGAACAAGGAACTGGAAACATATTATTTGCGTGCTTCACGAACTGTGATTCTCATGTAATTTCTTCAATTAAATTTTTGATTTCTAACTTCTAATTCGATTAATAAGCCCTTTGGACATATTATTTGCAAACAGCTTGGCAGCATGCTCATGTGGTTAAATTTGAGTTACCACTAGAGTTCGAAAATTATAAGAGTGCTTCAGTACGCTTCCTACCCCATGCGGTAAAGCAGTGACTGTGAGTCTCTACAGTTTCTCTGCGTATACGTAAGACTAGTCAGTTGGTTGACGTGATGCATAAGGTGAACAACAATGTAATAAGAGAAGATTGCTGGAGGTAACAAAACTTCTCCATGCCCAATTTGAGAATGGGTTGATTATTTGCTAAAGAAATCCTAGTAGGTTTAGGTACCTTAGTCTGGTTAGGTCTAAATAGTGATCAGCTCTACCGTGTTATCAGGTTTTGAGAATTTTCGATTTTTCACCTGAGTGGCCGTATATATTTAATTCCACACATCAGGCTGTGTAATTATGTGTCGATTTGATCACTTGTACCAGACCAGAGTAGAGTAGTCGGTGGATAGTTCGTGCCTTTAGAAATTAGTTGCATGACATGTATTATATCGATCGGGCATAAGGCTATTGCCCATGTTTGTTTGAATTAGGAGAAGACGAGCGATAGCAAAACTCGTCGCTAGTGCTAATGTTCAGATCGTGGCTGCCCTGATGTTTGCACTGCAACAGAGGCCTGAACTGCCACAACCTCCTGCTGAACCCGGCACCGTGCTACTAGGCCACCAACGCTTTTCCTACCGACACACATGGTGGCTACTTGGATGCCCCTAGTTGGTCCTTACTGCCAGTTCCACTTGTTTTTCTTCAGGTATTTTGTCATCCTGAGGCCTACCATTCCTAAACTATTCTACAAAACTCTATGTTCTATCTGAACCATCTAAGGAGCTAGTGAATCACCGAATTGCACAAGGCTACTACGGGTCTGCAAATATATATGCAGACATCACCAACCTCCTCTCTTTCGATCCATAAGCCATTTAATAGCGGCTGGATCCAGCCTGCGGTCCTCCCTCCGTATGGATATGGATGGGATTGATCTTAACCACTAGTAAAAAGTACAGAGCTATAACGTTCTCATACACTAGTAGAAAAAGAGGCTTTCCGTCCAGCCCCATAAGTCGCAAAGCTGTAGGAACCGCGACTAATGGGACCTTTAGTCGCGGTTCGGAGGTGAACCGCGACCAAAGGCTGGGCCTGTGGCGCCGGTGGCAAGCTGGTGCACGTGAGGGCTTTAGTCGCGGTTGGCAGACAACCGCGACTAAAGGTCTCAAGCTGCCCGAGGCCTTTAGATCATGGTTGGCAAAGCCAACCGGGATTAAAGGTTAGACCTTTAGTCCCGGTTGGTTGGCAACCGCGACTAAAGGCCCGAACCTTTAGTCGCGGTTGGTTAGACCTTTAGTCCGGTTGGTCCGCCAACCGCGACTAAAGGGATTTTCAAACTCTACCCCCGGATCGCCTTTTCAGTTTTAGAAAAAACAAAAGAAAATTATGGAAATGTCAAAAAAATAAAATAAAATAAGTTTTCCATGTGATATGTGGTCTAGTTGTTGGGAAAATTAACAAATATGAATTTCGACTTTATTTGCAAAATCTCTCTGGAAATTCTTAAAATTGGCATAACTTTTGCATACGAACTCGGATGAAAAAGTTTTTTATATGAAAAATCATCTACTCGAAAAGTTACATTCGAATTTAACGGGGAACCCCGTTAAACATTTTTAGAATCCCCAAAAACCTAACAGAAAAAAAGATACGGGGCTTTTAAGTTCTGGAGAGGCAAAAAAATTCAAAAAATTTCAAATTGTGGTCAAACTGTGGTCAAACAATGGTCAAACTAATTATTCTAGAATATTAGTGTTACAAAATAATTATTTCAGTTTTTTTAAATTTTGGTCAAATCTGGTCAAACTGTGGTCAAAAAATGGTCAAACTAATTATTCCATAAATATTAGTGTTACTAAATAATTATTGTTTTTTAAAACAATAGTTTCAAACTCAAACAGTGAAATGTGTCACTTCATGCTCAAGCTAAATACCTGAGGGTTAATAGAATTGACATCCTACTATTGTCAGGAAAACAACAAGTGCAGACTTGGAAACGAGGAGAATAGAACCCGGAAGTTAAGCGTGCTCAGTGGGGGTGGGAGGATGGGTGACCGTTCGGAAGTTAGATGATTTGGAATTATGAGGGTGATTAGAGATTAGAGGATAAATTGAGCAGTGATGAGGGTGGTGATTAGAGATTAGAGGTTAAAATAATTCAGAAATTTGAAAATAAAAAAATGAAAAAATTCGCAAAAAAATTAGTAAAAAATTTAAACTCATGGAGGAGGCTTTAGTCCCGTTAGCCACGAGAACCGGACTAAAGCCTTTAGTCATGTTCGTAAGGGGCCGCGACTAAAGGGGGGTCTTTAGTCGCGCCTAGCTAGTCGCGTTCAAGAGTCAGCGACTAAAGGCCTTTGCCAACCGCGACTAAAGGCCTTTTTTCTACCAGTGATAGTTTGTCTGCATAAATTTTAGACCGACCATGATGTTGATTTGCTTAACATAAGCTACGGTCATCTTGTGAATATACTGTTAATTTAAAAAGAGCTTGGCAAAATGGTGGTGTGTGCGTCACAATGACCTATATGCCGAGGAACTAACCTCTTTGGAAAAAAAGTTCTAGCGAAGTAGTTAATTAGCCACTAATTTCTACTTTTGTTTGACTAAAACAAATCGATCTATTGCTATTCTAAACTGATTCTTACTGCAAGGTTTTAATTAAGTCAGATCATTTCTGTAATTATACAACTACTTTTATTGTGATTACTTTACCACCATTTGCCTATATCTAATAAAAATAAATTGCGCTTTTTTCTTGTTGAGGAACACCTATCTGTTAGCTGGCCCATATGATCCCAAGTGAAGCGAAGCCTACAAGGCCAACAATTTGGCGTATCTACTGATCACTAGAGCAACTAAGTGAGGGTACCTCTTGCCGGAGCCCCTCAAGGGCACTTTTGATGGGCTGAGAGCATGCCCAGTGGGCCTTCCATGTGTCACGATCTGGGCATTTCCTTGGGGTTTTTTTTATTATTTTTCTGTACGCGCTTTTTGGGTTTTAAATGATTTTCTTTTCGGGTTTTTCCAGTTTTTGGCCTTTTCCAGGTTTTCCCTACGTTTTGACAAATTAACTTCTTGTGCAAGCACCGATTTTCTTCCGGAAGAGGCACATATTTACTTCTCGTGGAGTCATAGATCTGAATCACGAGTGCACTGAAAAAAAGAAAACAAAAAGGTTGCTTCAGAGAGTGGCACATATTTACTTCTCATGGAGGCACGCATTTGCTTCCGTGAGCTGTGCCTCTTGAAAAAGAAAAAATGCATGTTTTTCTACTGCGAGAGGAACAAATTTACTTCTCGCGGAGGCACAGATTTGTTTCCGTGAGAGGCACAGTTGTTCCTCTCGGAAAATGCACTCATAGAGTTCGAGAACAACATAGGACCGATAAAGCTACAATTCAAAAAGAAAAACAGCTTGGGATTAGCACACTCTTCACCCACAACACAACCTTCTGTTGCATGCAACAACAAACTGAGAGAAGTCATACGTCTTCCTATTATGTCATCAACCACATGGTTGATTGCATGCAGAAGCATACAACCTTCACAAGCAAGGATGACATCACCAACTAGGGGAAAACCCTTGCCATTCTCGCACCAGATGATGTTCGAGTTGAGTTTAGATGGATGCAGAGCACCCTTGCAACCGTCATCAACAACGATGTTGCCAAGAAGAAGGGGATGTGCTATGATGACTAACAAGAACCCCTCAAGAAGCGGTGGGATTGGCAGCATGGAGCGACATCATGGCGACTTAAAACCTAAATTGGTTAGCCTTTACCTTTACCTTTTGTGTCAGTTCAAACTTAAGCCCCTTAGTTTGTAACGTTACTACTTGTTGCACGTATCGAGACTTGATTACTCTAGCATGACAGCAAAATGAGCTCTTTGGCTCATGGATGCTGCATTGGGCCAAAACTTAGCCCTTTGTTGGTTCATAAATGTTGCCATCATTTGCTATCTAATCTTCCTATATAGGTTGGATTCATGTAAAATGTATTACATAATAACATTCACTATTTAATTTTCATAATACTTTTTATTTATGTATGTACGAAATCCGTAAATGTTGTATCAGAAAACACTTTCATGGCAGTATTTCTGTTATCCCTGCAAGACAAGCTAGTCATGTTTGCTATTAGCAGGACGTTGCTAATTTAATCACAAACCAGAAGCGTTCACATAAATCGCACACTCGGACTAGCTCGGACATCCGTCACATTTTGGGAAACAAAACATTGCCAATGCTCTTCAACCTGGCAGTGTAATGAAAGACCACACACTGCTCGTTAGTAGCACAGTAGTCACGTGCGGCCCACACGCTGCTAGCGGCACCGCACTAATCGTGTGCGCGACACACAGTGCCACCCTTACCTTACCAACAGCGTCACACCGGCGGCGTCCACTCAGAATACGGTTGGTGGGCTATCCCGCACGCGGCTTGTAGGGGGTTCCTGTACTAGTGTGTGTGAAAATCCCTAAGAGCATCTCTTAACTGGTAAACATTGTTGAAGCACAATCCTTAAACAACTGTTCATGTGGATCACGCAGGGTGTCATCATACCATAGCCTAGAATTCATCCTATTGGTCTTTCTCCTCATTCCACTAGGTAGTTCGTGTGCTCCTTCAGGTTCATCTTTTTCATCATTCATGCCAAAATTACTAGGAAAATAGAAATCATTTGCTTCAGACACCCAATCTGTTTTTTTCCTTTTGATAGGCTCATGTTGGCATCTACTGGTTAGACTAGGATTTCTCATTGGCTTCAGTTTCTGTACCATTGATGTTTCTTCTATTGGAGATTCCTCTTCAGAGGAAGAGGAAAGTTTTACTTACATATGTTTACCATCTAAATCTGACTGTATTTCATCAGAACAAAACTCAGACACATCAGTGTTCCCTTCAAAATGCCTAAAGTGAGATTCTCTCTGAATACTGCTCTCACAAGCTCACCATTTTTGTCTTTCTCTCTCTTCTCCACCTCAGTGTCCTCTTCTGCCCTCTTCCAAGTGCACCTTTGTTGTGTGTTAATGCAATGTTCAACGAAGAAGCTATGTATATCTCCATCTTCTAGACCTTCCTCATCAGCTTTGACCACTATTATGTTCAAAAGCTTTGCATTCTCAAATGGGATCAACATCTATTGCACATCATTTTCACTACCTATATGCTCTACACCTTCTAACCCCTTCTCGTCATCCTTAACATAGTACATGTAATCTTCAGCTCCATAGCACTCACTCCTAATCGTTGAGACCATAGTCAAAAAAAGATATGTCTGACTAGTAAGTTCTTCTAACCACAACATATCTGCCTTGGAAATGAGACCTGATTTCCCACCTTGGGTCATCCAAACTAGCTACATAAAAGGAATTCCAATTGAATGTCGAGCACAATATTGCTACAATTTTTAGTTTAGAATGTTCTGGTCTCTTACAGCTTAAAATTTTTAGTTTAGAATTCTTAGATTATTTTTTTTATTTTATAATTTTCAGCACGATATTACAACTCTTCAAGTTATGACAGTTTGGTGAAGACTCAATATCAAATTGCAAACTTGTGTGTTTGCAAAATGCAGATACATTACTGAAACTTGGTGCATTCTAACACAAATATCCAGGTCTCTGACAGTTTGGATGCAGTTTGCCAGACAGACTCTAATAGGAGTTACAATTACTGACAATTCATTCAACCGCAAAACTAACCTAAATATCCTTCTAATTAACAAAAGACAAGACAGAAGATCTGACCACACCTCTTGCCGCCCGCAGGACAAACAAGCTTGCGCCGGCCTCTAGGTGTAGTTCCTGTCTTCAAAGGTAAGGAGCCGGTGACGACCGCACCAGCTTCTGGGACGGCTGCAAATCTGGTTGGCAAGGCCGCTGCGCTGCAAAACTGATAGTACCTTGCTAGTTATCCACCTCTGCGAACTCGTCAACACTGCCACCTTCCAAGACGAGAGCTCTGCCAGTAACGATTCACCACCGTCGTGGATCCACCGCCGCCATGGCCGCAGCCGCCACGACCTAGGGCTAGGTCGGGGAGAGAGAGGGTGAGCTCCGAAGAGAATGAGAGATGGAGGGGAAGAGGAGAGTCGACTGACCTCTTTGACCTGGTCCATGCGCTGGTCTGACAACTGTCAGGTGAACTCTGTTAGCCCTAGGCACACGTGAATCTGACATGTGGGCCACAACTACTAGAATCTCGTTTAAATTGCCAAAACGATCACTCAACAAAAGTGGTAGTTTTTTGTCAAATAATTAGCTTCACCTGGTACATTTTTGTTCACAGTTTGAAAGTGGTAGTCTAAAATTGCCAAAGCGGTCACTAAACGAAAGTGGTAGTTTTTTGTCAAATAATTAGCTTCACCTGGTACATTTTTGTTGACAGTTCGAAAGTGGTAGTTTAAAATTGCCAAATCAATCACTAAACGAAAGTGGTAGGTTTTTTTCCAAATAATTGGCTTCACCTGGTACATTTTTTTTACCGTTTGAAAGTGGTGGTTCTGTTGGACTGAAACTCCAATACTGGTAGTTTTCTGTTAAATACTCCAAATTACTGACCTAAAGATGGCCAATTATTGTGCCTATGTTACAACCACACGACATCTTTTGCATAGTTGCCTCGTGGGAGTGGAAGGTATTGGGATGCCAAATCGTATAAATTAGTTTCCAGTTGGTGTGCTAATTATGTAGTTTGTGCATTACTGAAGCGGCAAGGATGTGTGCTTCAAGAACAAGCCGTCCCTAAGACTCAAAGTGTTGGTGCTGCGTACAATAAAATTTGATATACAATGTGTGAAAGTTGGTCCCGTGTTTATATTTCACAAAATCATGTTATGAATTGTCAAATGATTAGATACTCTCGTCGGCTATGATAACATTGTCAATTCAAAACATCAAACTAATCATACTTGCTTCATTTATTCTGGTAAAACAACATGTATGTGTTATTAGTAGTGAAAGTTTCTGTTGGCCAATTATTTTATGGTTTATGGTTCCTTATATTCAACCTCCAATTGAAACAAGCTACATGTAATCAGTATGAATTCTATGAAGAAATAAATTTAATGATTGAACAGTACCCCTAACGCCGTGTCTAGGTTTTTAACAACATTAAATTGTTCCCTATAAAAAAATATAAAAATGTAGCATATAACTTTTTATTCATTCACAATAACATCTTACAAATTTTTGTTTTCCTAAGCGATGAAATTTACCAGAGATAAATAGAAGGACTATCTGTATTAATTATCCGATACTACAAGTAAGATATTTGCATTCACTCGATATATGATAAAAGCTCAAATTTACTTTAGAAGAATCATCACTAGTGTTGTCGAGTGAGATGACATCTCTTAATTTATTATGTAATAGTATAAGCTTGGTAGCTTCTTCCAAAAGTAGAAGGATGAAATACATCCCCAAATTTTACATGGTATGGTAGAATATGCATACTGCTCATCACTTTATTAGCACCAGCATGTAAATTCGGACTTGCTATCTGCTGTTTATTCTTTTTCACCATCATTTTCCTTCTATTTGAAGCGCTATGCACCAATATCTGTATATCTACTCATGCAGCTGCCCATCATCCCAGTTGATACACATCCATCGGGCCATGTCTTCATTCTAATTTCATCGCAACATATAACTCATAGACGTACTCAGAACCTCAACCCAAGTTTGAAATATTTGAATTGAGTCATTATAGTTGGTGCAGATGATTTGGTCGTGTGGCCCAGATCAGTCTGCAGCTACTTTGAATTAGTTGAAATACCCTGCCCCACAGTCATGGAGTGCTTTTTACTTTTATCTCTTTTCTGTTTTATCACATGTATATATAGCTTACTCTAGAAGTACTTTTTACTTTTATCTCTTTTCTCTTCTTTTTTTGCAATGACTGCATACTAGGTGTGCTCAATATAAAGTTTTAGTTCACTCACTAAAGTGGTATTGGCAGTCTCGCCTTTCAATCTCACTATGTGGGAGGCCCAGTGGAAATTGCACTGCTAGCACCATGTGCTGGAGGAGTACACAAAGGTAGGGACAACCGCATACTTAGGACAAGATATGTGTGAGTATCGTATACACAAGCAAGAGGCACTTTTTTTTGCAAAAAGGCCTAAGGCCATATATTAAGTTTCGCCTATCCTTACAGACATACCATTACAAAAGAATAGAAATACTTTCAAAATCTTGAGGGTGCCAACATTTTCTTTCTCCTGCATCAACGGCGGATAGCTCAATGCCACATCTGGGCATCTGCCTCACCGGAGCAGACTTTTTGAAATCTAGGAACCTTTGGGAAGTTGTCGATGTAGACCAGTAGACGTCGCGGAGAAAAAAAACGTCGATAAGGGCCTGTACAAATTTTGAAAACCACAAAAACCAGCCGAATCCAGATGGATCCATTGAAAACCTAAACCGACCGGATTCCAGAAGATCCATTTGAGAAACAGCTCCATGCGCCCACCACCGGCGAAAAACATACCAATGGCAAGCATATAGGGTGGAGAGAACAATATTCCTAGCATGTGGCATCACCGCTGTTGCGCCCCCCCAAACCAAACACGAAGAATCCTTACACTGGTGGAAAAAAGGCCTTTGGTCGCGGTTCGCAACTGCCATTAGTCGCGGCTGCGCAACCGCGACCAAATAAGCGCGACTAAAGCCCCCCACCTTTAGTCGCGGCTGCTTAAGAACCGCGACTAACGGCCCGTCCACGTGGGCGCCAGGCGGCCGTCGGCGGAGGACCTTTAGTCGCGGTTCTTTCGCCAACCGCGACTAAAGCCGCCGCAGGTTTAGGGTTTTAGCCCCCCTAAACCTGTTTTCTGTTTAATTTGTATTGTTTTATTTCTTTTGTGCTTTATTTTAATTTTGAAGGAGTTTCATATATTCTACGGTACTACATACATGCATATGAATGTACAATTTCAAATAAATTTGAAATTAGAACCAAAAGAATTCAAGAGGAATATACAATATATATTCAATATCATCGGATGACCATATACAATTTTGAACAAGTTTCCATACATGATTTAATCCATATAAAGTTCTACGTCCTCGTGATAGTGTTCTCCTTTAGGATGGAGGACTTCCTGCTGAACCATCCAGCTAGTTCCTCTTGAAGTGGTCGGAAGCGAGCTTGGACTAAGCATCCACCGGAGGTTATTCCTCCGAGCATTGGTATCACTCGGATCAACCCGCTCAGAGGTGTATCTCGGATCATCTCACGAACATAGTATCCACATAGATTGGTCAACGGTGGCTGAATATCCCCACATTCTTAGGCTTTAATATTTTGAATTCTAGCTCTTTTTGAATTCACCGACCTTTGTATCTACGAACCGTCTCCAAACCCTACGAGGCAAAGAAAATTAAATGAACAAGAGAGTTATTAGTTACTTGATATTAGGAAATGAACGAAATAGGCCGATCGATATAGGCGCAAATGAATGAAAATAATTACTTCTGCAGCATTTTTCTCATGTCGCCCCAAAGCTTTGGATCCTTATTCAGAGAGTCGTGGGACGAGACATTCGAGGTGTTAACTTTAATTACTAGCGAATCCGGTGGAACTGCGGACACGATACATGCACAGTACGTCATGCATAACTCATCGATTAGCCGGCCACATACCATGCATGGAGTAAACAAAAGAGAATGTGCTCAAGACAGAAACACTCACCCAAAATGGTAAGGAAATAGAATATCACTTTTGAGTTCCTGCTTTGTAAGAAACTGCCACAGTGCTGCCTCCACGTCGGCGGGGTAATGCTTCAACACAATTCCATTAACGATGTGTGGGTCAATGAACCCAACATCATGGATGTTCCTTACTCTGCATTCCTTAATCTTCATTCTGCATGTATAATAGCGGACACAACAATATAGTTAGGACATATATATAGTGCAGGCAATATGAACGAGATGGGGTAGAAATTAATAAATCACTTACGAGCGTAGCAACCGATGATAGATTTGTCGAGCTCAAGCAGATTGAAAAGCTGGAACAATTCACTCAAAGTGCAATTTGTACATAGTAATGTTTGAAGTGATGCTCATGTCTAACTTCCGCATAAATATATTCTTTGGCGTTTTTATTTTTTATGTAACCCTTGTACCAATTCAGCAGACGTTTCATTTGGGCAGGTAGATCCTTTTCTCTTGCAAGCAGCTCGACGAGAGGCCCATTCTTGACATATGTAATTACTACCTCCTTCGCTGGCAACTCATCAAGGCCTAATAGTTCACGAAGAGTAATACCTAAGTTGGCGCTTGTTCTCGCACTCGTTATACTCAATCCTGTGCTGCCGCAGCTTGTATGATCTCGGGGCATCCGGACGAAGGCTTCCACTATAAGCGGGCAATCGATTGTTTACTTTGTTCCCGAGCTGGGCAACTTGTTTCCGCTTTTTTACTTTCGCCTTCTCCGCTCTTTGTTCTCCTTGAACATGAGTGCCTGCTGCAAGTTCACGTGCATAGTCGTTAGGCAGATTCTTCGCGGCTTGGGACGGTGTGCTCAAAATGACTTAGCCCACTTCTTTTGCTCATCGAAAATCTGGCTTGGGCTCGGGCTCTCTTTTCTTCTTGCAGTCCGCCTTCCATTTCTCCAAATCAGCAGCAGCGGCGCGTCGACTTGCTCGGCACTCGTTCCCAAGGCCTTGTGGGAGAGGCTTCATGATGGCTCCGTACCTTTGTGGTCTTAGGTACATAAGGGTCCGGGTTAATAATCCAGACTGCTTACGCTTCTTTGCCGTAGGTGGATTGGGGCGGCGTCGATCACCACGGACGAGGACTGGGGCGGCGGATGATCACCCGTCGGACGTTAGGATCGGGGCGGCGTCGGCTGATGTGACGGAGGTGTAGGTGAACCGCCACCACCACCACCACCACCACCACCGCCACCGCCACCACCACCACCGTGAGGGGGTGGACTTGTTGTCCTTGGCGCCTCGCTCGAAACTTGATAAACTTCTTTTGCCATAGAATGTAATGGCGCTTGACATCTCAAGTCTTTTCTCCCCTTGGTGTAGCAATGTCAATCTCTGTGTCCTCAAACCCTTGGACTATGTCCTCCACCGTGACACGAGCATAGCCATCTTGAATGGGGTTGTTGTGGTGGAGTGCTCGAGTAAACATGGTAAAGCACTGCCGATGGCTACCTTCATGGACATGTTCCCGATAGGATAATACAGATGACATTCTTTCATCTCCTTTATATCGCCCACGGGTAGCGAGGAGGCTCCGGTGCAGTAATTTCGACCACCGGAGGCTCCGGTGCAGTAATTTCGATCACCGAGGCTCCGGTGCAGTAATTTCGATCGTCGGTGCATCTGCACCAGCCGGTGGGGCCTCCGTGGAAGCCACGCTGCTTCTCCGCTGCTGGCTTCCGAGATCCGCTGGATGATCTTCATGCTGCACCGAGCTGCATCTCTTTCGCTACTAGTACACTCATGGTTTTCTTCATCACATCCATTTCGATGCCAACCGCGCCACAACATCCGCTTCCCGATCCATCTTTCTCTTACGGTTTACAGAATCGTCACGGGTCATCGTTCGGGGAACCCTATTTTCCACGGAATGTGCCCCATGCCTCGTGACACGTCCTCCGTGTTCAGGATTCCCGAGGGCTTTATCAGTAGCGTCGTTCTCTCTGTTGAACTTGATCTTCCCCTGTTGAGCATCCTTCATTGCGTCAATAAGGGCTTGGGTGGGTTTAAGTAATTTGCCCCGGTAAACACACTCCCCTGTCTCCGGGTTCAGCGTTCCCCCATGCCCGTACCACCAGCTTTTGGCCCTTGGGTCCCATCCTCCGCACTGGACGGATTCTCGCCCTCAGCTCGTTCTCCATCTTCTCCAACCTAGGCACCCAAATGCGATACCCTCCTGGCCCCATAACATGATTGTACTCCTTCTTAGCCGCATTTTCCTTATTTTGTTTCGATATTTGAATGAACTGCTCCGATTTCTTTTGCTTCACAAATTCTGGCCAATCATCTTTCAGTTTCTCATATTGTCCTTTGAAATCGGAGTCTTGTTCGCTTGACAAATTCACGGGCTAGATTTTGCTTGAATTTCCGGAATGCGTCGGCCATCTTATGAAGAGCGAACTGTTTGACTAGCCTCCTCCTCTCCTTGTTTTCCTCAATCTTGTTACCCTCCTCATCGAATTTGTTGTATTCCGGAGGTAGAACGAAATGTTCCATAAGCTTCTTGAAGCAATCTTTTTTTGTTCTCTTATCGACAAAAGTGAAACCATCAATTCGTGCCTTCTTTGGCTCATTCCACTCTCGACGGTGATCGAGGCGTTGTCTCTAACAATGGCTCCGCATTGGTCGACAAACTTGGTGGCGTTCTTGCGGGGCTCCAGCTGCCTGCCGGTTGCAACCGTCGACAACCTCGATGGTGCATGTTTCTCCTTGTTTCATCGTCTTGGTTGCGCCACGCTTTGACGACGTACTCGATTGTTTGACGATCCGCCGAGGGCTAAGATAAGAAAGAGAGTCGCGCGCGTTAGTACACATATTTATTCAAATCAGTTAGTTTGTATCACCGGAGGCTCAATGTATATATATACCTCGGCGCGGAGGTGGTTGCTACTTCCATTTGAAGATAAATCGTTTATCGGCGTTTCTTGACATCATCTTCTCGACGGCGCCCTTCATCTTCACCGTCAAGGTTCAGATAAGAAGAGATATCATCTTCTTCTTCTCCGGTCGGCACATATTGAATATCGCCGTTTATGATGCCGAACATATGTGCTTCACCGTCCGGATCATAGTTGTCCATAATCGGGTCAGCTCTATCGTCCGCCATTATGTCAGTCCTGAAAACATGTAGTAAAAACAAATTAATTAAGTGAAGAAGGGGCGGTGGCGGTGGCGGTGGCGAATGGGCGGTGGCAAAAGGGGGCGAGGAAGGGGTGGGAGAGGGTGTCGCAGAGCGCGAGACGGGCGGCAGAGGGCGGCGTCACGGAGAGGGAGGCGAGACAACACACATGTATAACCTCGCCGCCTCTCGATCCCAAAAAAACACCGCATGCGCCGCCCCCTCGCCGCCTCGCCGCCCCTCCATTTTATTTTTTGTTTTTCTTTGGCGGTTTTCTGTTGTTTTTGTTTTTCACTTTATATGTATTTTTTGATTTTATAGCCCGCCCCCCTTTTGTTTTTTTGGTTAATTATCAAATTTTACGGTTTTTTTGTTAATTATCAAGTTTTAAGTTATTTACCGTTTTTGTTAAACTAATTAACTAGTTAAAATTAAAAGAACAAAAAAAAAAAAAAAAAAAAATTCGGTGGCCTTTTTCTTCCTTTTTTTGTTTTTCATCTGTTTTTCTTTTGTTTTCTTCTTCCTTCTTTCTTCTTCTTCCTTTTTCCTTTTCTTTCTTCTTCTTCTTCCTTTTTCTTCTTCTTTCTTCTTCTTCGCGTGCTGTGAGGCGGCAGGGGCTGGGCGGGCAGGCGTGGCGTGCAGGCGTCGCGGCGAGGCGGCGGCAAGGGCGCAGGCACGGCGGCGGCAGGCGGCGGGCGGGCGGGCAGCGGGCAAGGGCGCAGGCACGGGCGGCGGGCAAGGGCGCAGGCACGGGCGGCGGCAAGGGCAGGCACGGGCGGAGGCGGCGCCAGGGGACGGGCGGCGGCGCGCAGGCTTCAGCGTCGGGCGGGGCTTCAGCGTCGGGACAGGGCCGGCGTCGGCGTCGGCGTCGATCGGCGTCGGGCAGCGCTTGGCGTCGAGAGAGGAGAATGGAAGTGGCAAAACTGCTAAGTGCAGATGTTATAGACGCACCTTTAGTCGCGGTGGGGAGGCGGACGCAACTAAAGGTACCCTTTAGTCGCGTCCGCCCCCCAACCGGGACTAAAGGGTTTTACCGCGCTTTCGTTCAGAAAAGACCCTTTAGTCGCGGTTGGGGACAACAACCGCGACTAAAGGGTACCCTTTAATCATGTCCGCCTCCCAACCGGGACTAAAGGCATCTTTGAACTGGCGCGGTGCGGTGGGATGTTTAGTCCCACCTCGCTAGCTAAGAGGCTTGACAGTGGTTTATAAGCGGCTGCGCCACCACTTTGAGCTCCTCTCAAATGCAAGCTTACGGGCCTATTCTCATTACTATGAGCTCAGTGGGCCTATTGGGCCTTCTGCGGGCTGAATCTCGCCCATTAATGGGTTTCTAGTCGTATTCAGCCGTGGTGGCCCGAGAGGTGGCATATTTTTTATTTTTGCCTATTTTTGTTTTCATTTTTGCTTTATTTATTTTGTTTTGTTTCTACTTACAACAAAAAACTTATTTATTTTATTTTATTTTGTTTCTAATTACTTATTTATTTTACTTTATGATAATTATTTTTGCTATTAAAGTTTCTAATTACTTATTTATTTATGTTATTAAAATCTTAAAATACAATTATATATCAAAAAATCAGAAAATAAAACTAATTCATTTTAAATTCTTGTTCTTCTTCTGCTTTTTTCTTCCTTTTTTCTTTTTTTTTTCTTCTGCTTTGTTTCTTCCTTTTTCTTGTTTTTCTTCTTTTTTTTCTTCCTTTCTTCCTTTTTCCTTTTTTCTTCTTGCTTTTCTTCTGTTTGTTTTTTTCTTATGTTTTTCTTGCATTTGTTTTTTCTTCTGCTTTTCCTTTTTCTTCTGTTTGTTTTTTTCTTCTGCTTTTCCTTTTTTCTTCTGTTTTTTCTTCTTTTTTTTTCCTTTTCCTTCTTTCTTCTTCTTCCTTTTCCTTTTAAAATCAGAAAAATAAAACTAATTCATTTTAAAATCTTAAAAATACAATTATATATCAAAAAAATCAGAAAAATAAAACTAATCCCTTGAAGGTTTTACAAAAGGTTTGATACATCATTCAGTTCATCGACCAAATACAAAGTTTGGTACAATAAATTATTACACATCAATTCTTCCCTTGTGTCCTCGCTTGCTTACGATTGTGCCGTATCCATGGAGCATCCTCATCATTTAACTTAATGCTTGGGTCGTTGTTCACTTTGAAGGGCGGAATTTCAGCAAACATATTATAATCTTCGACATGTCATCTTGTCCTCCACTCCCACGATGTTTCTTTTCCCCGAAAGAACAATGTGGCGCTTTGATCATCGCATGATGTCTTGATCGTTTTCTTATCTTTCCGTTTCCTCGGTTTGCTACTCATGTCCTTCACATAGAAAACCTGAGCGACATCTTTCGCTAGGACGAATGGTTCGTCAAGGTAACCAAGATTGTTGAAATCCACCATTGTCATTCCGTATTGCTGGTCCACCTTTACCCCACCTCCTGTTAGCTTGAACCATTTGCACCGGAACAAAGGGACCTTAAAGGAGGGTCCATAGTCAAGTTCCCATATCTCCTCTATGTAACCATAATATGTGACCTTTTGCCCATTCTCGGTTGCTGCATCAAAGCGGACACCACTGTTTTGGTTGGTGCTCTTTTTATCTTGGGCGATCGTGTAAAATGTATTCCCATTTATCTCGTACCCTTGGAAAGTCGTTATAGTCGAAGATGGTGTCTTGGCCAACATGTACAGCTGATCTACAACATCATTGTCATTCATTAAATGTTTTCTCAACCAACTGCCGAAAGTCTCCATGTGGGCCTTCCTAATCCAGGATTCAGCTTCCCGGGTTGTCCGAGCGTAAAATATTCTTGTGTTTCTCAAAGTACGGAGCCACCAAGCTGGAATTGGTCAGTACAGTGTGGTGTGCTTCAGTCAGAGAATGGCCGTCCATACATATCGTTGATTTCCTTCCGATCGTGCCTTTTCCACTTAGTCTCCCCTCGTGCCGCGATCGAGGAAGACCAATCGGCTTAAGGTCAGGAACAAAGTCAACACAAAACTCAATTACCTCCTCATTTCCATAGCCCTTGGCGATGCTTCCTTCTGGCCTAGCATGGTTACGAACATATTTCTTTAATACTCCCATGAACCTCTCGAAGGGGAACATATTGTGTAGAAATACAGGACCGAGAACGGAAATCTCTTCGACTAGGTGAACCAGGAGGTGCGTCATAATATTGAAGAAGGATGGCGGAACACCAACTCGAAACCGACAAGACATTGGATCACATTGTTCAGAACGTGGTAGAACTTCTGGATTGATTACCTTCGAGAGATTGCATTGAGGAATGCACATAGCTTCACAATGGCTACTCGAACATTTTCCGCAGGAGCCCTCAAAGCAATCGGAAGCAATTGCGTCATAATCACGTGGCGATCGTGAGACTTCAGGTTTTGGAACTTTTTCTCCGCCATGTTTATTATTCCCTTTATATTGGGCGAGAATCCAGACGGGACCTTCATACTGCTCGGGCATTCAAAAAGATGACCTTCTCTTCTTTGGTCGAGCGTAGCTGGCACGACCTTGAAACCATTCCGGATGCGGTCATCGTGGTCTTTCAAACGTTGCTGGTCCTGCCGTGCTTCCTTTGTATCATTTGTCTTCCCATACACGCCCAAGAAGCTTAGGAGGTTCACGCAAATATTCTTCGTAACGTGCATCACGTCGATTGCAGAGCGGACATCTAGGACTTTCCAATATTCTAGCTCCCAGAATATAGATTTCTTCTTCCACATGGCTGCGTGCCGTCGGCTCCCTTCGAACCGATTGTCCGCCAGACCTTTCCAAAGATGACTTTCAAATCCTTGACCATATCAAATACCTCGGCACCGGTCGTTCCGCGAGCTTCGCCGGTGATCTGCCTTGCCGTTGTAATGCTTGCCTTTCTTTCTTCTTGGATGAATTTTGGAAGAAATCGGCGATGCCCAAGGTACACGTTCTTCTTACAATTTGGCAAATGTACACTTTCAGTCTCATGTAAGCAGTGCGTGCATGCATTGTATCCCTTATTTGACAGTCCCGAAGGTTACTAAGAGCAGGCCAATCGTTGATGGTTACGAAAAGCAACGTCAGAGGTCAAATTCCTCTTGTTTGTGCTCATCCCACACACGGACACCACCCCACAGCTGTAAAGTTCATCAACTAATGGCCTTAGGTACACATCGATGTCGTTGCGGGTTGCCGGACCTTGGATGAGCACGGCATCATAATGAACTTCCGCTTCATGCACAACCAAGGAGGAAGGTTGTAGATGCATAGAGTCACGGGCAGTGCTATGGCTGGAGCTCGCTTCGCCAAAAGGATTCATGCCATCCGTACTTAGAGCAAATCTTATGTTCCTTGCGTCACCTGCAAAATCTTTGAACCATCCGTCGATCTTTCTCCATTGCGTTCCATCTGCGGTGTGTCTCAACTCCCGTCCGACTTACGGTCCTCTTTGTGCCATCGCAACAACTTGGCATGCTCTTTGTTCATGAGCAGACGTTTCAACCGTGGTATTATAGGAGCATACCACATCACCTTGGCGGGAACCCTCTTCACGGTTTCGCCCTCAACATCGTCACCAGGTCATCGCCTCGATCTTATAACGCAATGCGGTGCATACCGGGCATTCATTCAAATTCTCGTATTCACGCGGTAGAGGATGCGATCGTTGATGCATGCATGTATCTTGTAACCTCTAAACCTAGAGGGCGCACAACCTTCTTTGCTTCAGACGTCTTGGCAAGGGCAACTCGTTATCCTTTGGAAACATATTCTTCAACATTTTCAGCAAGTTTTCAAATGCCGAGTCAGCTACACCTGCCTCGCCTTCCATTTCAGCAAATCCGATTGTGCAGCCCAGCTTTTTGAGACCATCATCGCATCCGGGTACAGCGCCTTTCGTGATCCTCTAACATGCGATCCAAATTCTCCTCTCCTTTTCGGTTTCGCAGCGTCTCCGTGCATCGGCAATGGTCCGACCAAGATCATCAACAGGATCATCACGTGCCTCTTCTTCACCTTCCCTTCACCTTGAGCATCCTCCATGAAAGTATCACGAAATGAGCAAGATAGCTTTCATCGATGAAATCATCCCTTCTTCATCTTCTTCCATTATAACCCCTCTTTCTCCATGCTTGGTCCAACAATTATAGCTTGGCATGAAACCCTTCAAGCGGATGCATGTGAACAACTCTTGAGGAAGAGTAACCCTTCTCATTCTTACAGATAACACATGGACAGATAACAAAACCCCCCCGCTTGTTCGCATTAGCCACTACGAGGAAATCTTTCAAACCCGTAGTGAACTCGCCGGAGAGTCGGTTATCGTACATCCATTGCCGATTCATCTGCATTATTATAATATAAAATATATAATTAACCATCATGCATTTGTTATGAACTACACACATGCATATTGACACATCAAAGGTTCATCAAGTTGCTAACCATGATCGAAGAGTGTGGCTCCAACACTTCATGTCATGTTTGTTTCATGCTCTTGGGGCATTTCATCAAACACCTTATGTGCATAAGAGGAACCAAAAGCAAACCTACACCCACTTGTGAAGAGAATGGCTCCAAATGGCTAAGTGTTGGCTGCTGGATGGGTATATATAGGGGAGGGGCTTTAGTCGCGGTTGGCACGGCAAACCGTGACTAAAAGGTGCCGAAAAGCCTTTAGTCGCGGTTGTCTGGCCAACCGCGACTAAAGCCCCTCACGCACCACCGCCACCGAGCGCCTGGCCCAGCCTTTGGTCGCGGTTCACCTCGAACCGCGACTAAAGGTCCATTGGTCGCGGTTCCTACAGCTTCGCGACTTATGGGGCTGGACGGAAAGCCTGTTTTTCCACCAGTGTTAAGGAAAACCTGGAAAAAAACATGTCGTTCTATGACAGGTTGTTATTGTGCAAGCAATGGATTAGTTGCAGTGATTGCTCCGGCTAAGGTTAGCCGGATTTGAGTAAATTAGGGAGGACTTGTGGATAATAAATGTTGTGGTCATCTAGATTCCAGAGTAAGCAAAACCTTGATTGTTGTGTGTAAGAAAATACAAAGTAAACTATTCAGTTTGGTCACCAGAATGATATTACATTCAACACCAGAGATAAAAGTGTCACACTTATAGGGTCGGGTTGGCAAAGTCTGGACCCCGTGCGAAACTCTAAAATGGGGCTCTATCTCACTAGAATAAATGGAACAGATATCAATGGAAGATTATCCATCAATGTTTGGCAGTTAGACGAACTGTCTAACTTACCTAGTCTCGTGTCCTGTTCGGTTGAACTGCTATGTTGTGATCTTTAACTGAGGAGGTAAGTAGTGGCGGAGTCAGGATTGGAACACACCCCGGGCCCATTTTTTCCGGGAACATAGACAAATTCTGGCAAGTTGTTACTACCCAAAAATACCTCATAACATTCCCGAAAAAAAAACAGTTGTAAAACATACAAAATAAAGCTCAGTTGCTCAATAAAATCTAAGGTTTAAACTCAATGGGTAATGGTCCAAAAAATAGATAAAACAAGGAAAAACTATAAATAATAATGAATGGATGAAAAGAGTGCCAAACAAATTGTTTACTTCATCCATAGTTCCCATAACCAGATCAACGGTAGAAGAAGAGCCAACACCTTCAAGGTATCAAAAGTATAGTTTCATACAAAAATGTATAACCATCAGTGAAATAATTATAATTGATACAAAGTGAAATACTTGCCACTACGTTGATGTTGGAACCCTTTGCAAGACTTTTAAGGTGTTATGATTACATGTTAAAATCTATGCTTCTGTTCAAGCATTGTCATTTTAGAATCAGTTATATATTTAATAACATTCACTTTTTTTTGACTTTTTTTTTGAATATGAACAGTAGGGTAAAACCCCACTGCAATTTTTATTAATAAATAAGCAAAAAGTAGCACAGAGAGAATAACTAAAACAATAGAACAGCAAGCTATACAGTCAAGGGCTTGAGATGAGCCCTCGAATAAAGAAAAGGACTATAGCTAAAACTATAAACTAGGAAAGAGAAGAAAAGAAAAGTAAAGAAAATGAAAAAAGGTCTACTTAAGTGGCTAATAAGGAAGTTAGCCAGATGTTGAACTGAGCAGCATATTTAGCCTTGATCCTGTGGGATAACAGCTTTAGTTCCTCAAAGTAGATGTGCTTCCAGCCTTGGAAAGATGGTTGTATGTTCTCAAAAATCTTGTTGTTTCTAGAAATCCAGATGGCCCAAGATCCCAGTATAATGATCTCCATGTAGAAAGGAACATTCAATTTTTCCTTGAGATCTTGAAAGGCCTCTAACACAGATAGATTTGGAGCTCTTTGTGGACAGATGAAGTTCCAACATCTTCTAGAGAATTGGCACCCCCAGAATAAATGATATAGAGTTTCTTCTTGTTGGCAATTCATCATAGCACATGTATAATCATCCAAAATCATAGTTTTCCTTCTTAGTAGGTTTCTTGTGTTAAGTCTGTCATGCAGGAGCATCCAGAAGAACATTTTGTGCTTAGGTTGACATGAGGACTTCCAAATCCAGGCAAAATGAGGTGGAGCTTGTTTGACACCTATGATCACTATGTATGCCTTTGAAGCAGAGAAAGTACTGTTGCCCCATATATAACTCCAAGTGTCAGACATATGCAAAAATTCTGATTGTCTGAGATGATGACAAACTTCTTCTAATATCAGAAACTGCTGGTATGCTTGATTAGACAGAGGCAGATGGAATAGATCTTCAAGATACTCAGTGTTCACCACTTGTTGAACTGTCATTGTAGCATCTTGCACAAAGGAATAAAGGTGTGGATATTTCTGTTGTAAAACATTATTTCCCCACAAATCAGACCAAAAGAATGTTGTTCTACCATCCCCTAAGTTACATCTTGCCATGGCTTTATATTGATCTGTTAATTGAAGGATAGATCTCCACAGAAAGACCCAACCAAATCATTCCCTGGTAACTTATTGTCCTGGTAGTGTATTTCCCAAATGAGATTCACCCAAGGGATATCATGCCTGTTGTAAAATTTATGAAGATTTTTCATTAACATAGCCTTGTTTTGAGCAAAATGTCCATCACTCCCAGACCCCCTTGCACCTTTGGTCTACAAACAGTTGTCCAAGCAACAGAGGCAGGTCTGTGATCCTCCATGTCAGAACCTCTCCATAGACAGTGTCTCAAGTATTTTATTACTTGAAGTTTAATGGTTACTGTCACATCTAAACAAGCCATGAAGAATATTGGCAAGGATGCCAACACAGATTTCACCAGAAGCAGTCTGCCAGCACTTGTCATGAAGGTAGCCAGGCCAGCTAATCTTTTTGCAATTCTTTGGACCATTGGCATACATTGTTCCACAGTGGGCTTGGATAAGCCTAAAGGAAGTCCTAAATAAGTGAAAGGGAAGGCTCCTCTTTGGCAGTTCAATGTATGGGTAAAGATATCCACCCTATCCTCACTGATATTAATAGGGACCATGATGGATTTCTGATAATTAACTTTGAGACCTGTAGCTGTGGCAAAAGAGTTCAGAAGAGCTTTGAGACAAAATAATTCTCTGGCATCTGCTTTCATAACCAGCAATGTATCATCTCGCATCTTGCACTATTGGGAAATCGGGGCATGAGTTAAGTTGAATAGGAGCGATGAGCAGTCCCATATCCCTTGCTTTATTAAGAATGGTTTGTAATAGGTCACAGCCAACACAAATAGTAGTGGAGAAAGAGGATCTCCTTGCCTGACACCTCTTCTACAATAGAATTTTTTGCCAGGAACCCCATTTAGTAAAACAGCAGAAGTAGCAGAGTTGAATAAGATTTGAATCCATGATATCCATCTTTCTCCAAACCCTTTTGCTCTGAGGATGTCAATGATTGCTTGATGTTCAATTGTATCAAAAGCCTTTTCAAAATCTAATTTCAGGACCAGCAATTCCTTTCTTGATTTGAAACATTGGTGCAGATATTCATAGGACCAACCAAGGCAGTCTTGAATCACTCTGTCTTTGAGGAACCCATACTGATTGATATGGATGAGCTGCAAAATTATTTTTTGTAGTGTATTGGCCAAGAGTTTTGTAATAATTTGGAATACCCCATTCAATAGGGATATAGGTCTGAAGTCATTAGGACTCATAGGCACCTCTTTTTTTGGAATTAAAGTTATGTATGAAGTGTTGATGCTTTCCAAAGAGATGTTTCCAGCATGAAAAGCATGGATGAGATTCTTGACATCTGTTCCTATAATATCCCAGCAAGATTGAATGAACTCATTATTGAACCCATCTGGACCTGGAGATTTGTCATGTGGCAAGTCCTTGACAATTTGATTGATCTGTTCATCAGTAAAAGGTTTTTCTAGATCTTGCAAAAGTTCATGATTGTTCTGTTGCCCCAACAGATTGGGCAGATCAAAATGCATTGTGTGCCCTTGTGATTGGCCAAGCCTTTTTTTGAATGCCTCCCAAAGAATTCCAGCTTTTCCTGCATGATCAGAAATTTCCACATTGTCTTCAGTTCTGAGAATAGCAATTTTTATTATGTCTGAAGTTAATTGAGGCTTTAGTGTGAAAGAACTTGGTGTTTTCATCCCCAAACTTGACCCCCTTGATCTTCCCTCTTTGCTTCCAATAAATCTTTTGATTGGTAAGAATGGTCATTAGGTGTTCCTTCAAAAGCTTTCTGCAATTCCATTCAAAAGTACTCAGGGTTCTGAATTCCTCAAATAGGTCCAGTAGGTATATACACTCATTGATATCTGCAATTTCCTTCCTGAGGCATGCCATATCCTTGATCCATAACTTGATGCTCCTTCTTAGGTTTTTCAGTTTTGCATTGATGACTTTTGCAGGCTCAGAATATCCAATAGGTATATCCCAAGCATTTTTGACCAGGTCTTTGAAGGATGAATGTTTGAGCCAATAATTCTCAAACCTAAAAACTTTTGATTTTGGTATTGAAGTCCCCACTTTAACCACACAGGGAAGATGATCAGAAATGGGTCTGGCTAAGGGCAAAGTAGTAGTGTCAGGGAATGATGTCATCCAGGCAGCAAATGTAAAAAACCAGTCTAACTTTTCAAGCAGAGGATCTTCTTGCATATTACTCCAACTGTATTGCCTGCCTTTGAGAGGTAATTCCACTAGACCTAAGTTGCTGATGGCTTCATTAAAAAGCAGCATTTGATTGATGTCCCCTCCAGGTTTATTTCTATCAGAGGGTGATCTTATGAAATTGAAATCCCCCATTAAAATCCAATCTTCATCTGGTGGCATTTGGATATTACTAAACCAGTTGAGGAATTCTACCGTATCTGATTGTTCACACGGGCCATAGATGTTTGTGAGAATCCATGTACGTGCAGAGCTATTGCATGCGAACTTAACAGAGAGAGAAAATTTATTAGAAAACATTAGTTCTCCCTTGAACAGGCCTTCATTCCAGGCAATGAGAATTCCTCCAGAAGCTCCAATAGAAGGGAGGAATTCAAACTTATTAAATCTTCTAGGGCAAAACTTACTAATGTAAGGTAGATCAAAACTTTCTCTTTTTGTTTCTTGTAAACAGAGGATTCCAGCAGCACTTTCCTCCATTTTCTGCTTAATAGCCAACCACTTATTTTCAGAATTGATACCCCTGATGTTCCAGTTGAGAATATTCCAAGACTTGTGATTATTCATGGAAGAAATTTGATGTTCTGTGTGCATTTCTCAAGGTCCATCCCTTAAGATAAGAAACATGTGTGCAATGCGAATGCCCCTTAAAGCCCTTAAACCTGCCCTCACATATAACAGCTGGCTTCAGCACAATCCATATCATATATCCATTCAGCCAGTAGCTAATGTCATTCACACAGAGAAAGTGCATCATGCAGATCAAGCAGTAACATCTAGCCACAGTAATAGTTTTACAACCCTTAAGAATTAAGTTCATACATAGCCAGACAAGTAGGCAACATATAGCAAAAGTTGCTACTTTACTAGACCCCCAATTATCATAGTCTGATCTAATCATTTAGAACTATCCTTGAGGTTGCTTTCTTTGGCTTCAGACACCTGGGCCAACTCCTCATGCTCCACTTCTTTTTTCTTTGGCCTTTTAGCGAGCTTTTCTTGGAGATCCTCCTCAGCCACCTTGCAAAAAGCACTAGTGAGGTTTTTGACAATCTTATTCTGAATGATAGGAGGAGCAGCATTACATGGCAAGCATTCCTTATTAACACAAGAATTTCTTTTGTATCCATTATTTTCTGTTCTAATTCTGTCACTCCTTCTTACCTGGTTCTCCACTAGTGGCCCTTTTCCCCTTCTCTTTCTAGAGATAGCTTCTCCAGCAGGTAGAAGAATGATATTGTTTGGAGAAATTCTCTTTAGGGGGCTGCTTGCCTCAGAGGATGAGTGTGCTGCAGGACTGACACCATCATTTTCCTTATCCTGGCTTGCATGTTTGAGTTGCTGACAAATAGGAGCCTGGGTGACAGAGCAAGTAGCAGGTATTATGAATGTCATAGTGTCCTCATCATTGCAGTTATCAGTCAAAATGTTCCATAAGGAAGATTTTAGCAGTTTTACAGTCCAATCAAATCTATCAGGATTTAGCAACAGGTTCATTATGAAATTGAACCAACTTACAGGAATCTTGGCTGTGAGAGCATTAGGAACCTCCTGTGATGATGGAGCAAAGTGATTGACCCACAGATCCAACCCTTCTTCAGAAATTAAGTGTTCTCCATCAATAACTGAGAAAGCATGGGATTGTACTAAATTGTAATAATCATTAGTAGTAGGTGAGTTGCCCTGTGGAACATTACCTTTGGAAGAACCAGGTAACATAGGGTTGACCTGTGTAGGCTCCACACCCCCCTCAGATTCCTGAACTTGCTCCATAGCAGATAGCAGAGTGGCTTTCTGAACTTTCTGACTGTTGACCTGATCCTGATCATGCATCTCAGAAGCGGAATGTGGTAAGCCTGGAATCTGTGCTTCATGCTGCCCATCAGTAGCAGTTACCAGAGCATGATGATCCACTGCAGGTTCAACTAGAGCTACCTCCACAGTCTCCACATCTGGCACCAAATCTTCAGCACCTGTTGCTGGTGGCAGAGGTGCAACCTGCTGAATGATTGGTTATGGAATGACAGGTTGTTCCTCCATGTCAGGAGGATATGCTTGCAGAAGATTTAGTAGACCAACACCCAGGACAGGTGCAACTTCAGCAGCTGCAACCTGGTTTACTTCATCACTGCTATTGACACCTCCCAAAACATTGTGAGAGAGTAGACCTTCTGAGAGAGAAATTGTTGTTGTTATGCTGCTGTTAGGGATTGCTTCATTGTCATCCACCAGAATCTCCTCATGATTCACTTGCTGAGGCATCTGGGCAGGAGGGGGGAAAGCCCAATGCCCCTGTTCCTCCCAGTCATCCCAATCTTCCTCATTATCCTGCTCATTGTTGATTGCATCTTGATGAAACCCAGGAAAGTCATTTGCATTGAGGGGGACAGGATGTGGATCCACACCTGGGGGTGGCATAGGGTCCTCATCAGGTGGCCCCCCACCGAGCAGTTCTTCCATGAGAACCTCAACTGAACTTGTCAGGGATTCTCCTTCAAACATCTCTCCTTCAGTCCATCTTAAGCTTTTTGGAATTTCCGTAAATCGATTCATGTTGCCTTAACGTAACTTTTCCTTTAGCGCATCTTCTTTTTCCCAACTGATGATCTTTGCGAATCGAGCGATTGCTGCAGCAATATCTTCAGTGTTGTAGTTATCAAACGGAATCCCCACAATCAGAAGCCAACAAACTCTATTGAAATTGACCCTTCTCCAATTCTGACCTTCATTGTGCCTAGTAAACGAGATGAGAACATCCCCAAAAGCATGCGGACTATCTCTAACTAGTCTGTCTCTGTCTCTCACATGCCTGAACTGAACATAAGCTTCCCCAAACGGACAGGGCTGTATCTCTCTCACCCCAACCTGAGCCACTGGATCATGCTGAAGAAAGTCCTCAAGCACCTCTCTGACATTAGGAAACAGTACCTCATTTGGGAGTGGCTGAATGGTGGCGATAGCCCAGTCTTCATGGCGCCGAGCCCGGCGTGGCAGAACCACCCGCGCGACCCCTATACGGCCTTCAATGTGCTGAATCTGGAAGCCATGGGGAATGAATGGCGTTGGGTCGATTGGGATGTTCGCCATTGGAGGTGCTGCGCACTGGCGGAGCACGCTGGGCGGTGTAGGAGAAACAGAGGTAGGTGGCGAGGAAGTCGGCGGAGTGGCACAAAAGGAGAGAGCAGAGGAATGCGAGGAGTCCGGCACCTGCCTTGGCTGAAAATTAGGAAAAAAAATCCCGTGACTAGCTCTTTGAATGATGTCGCTTGCCGGATGGGGATAGCGGGCCCTTTCTGCGAGAACCAAGACTCGTCAGGTGAGCTATTGAAGGGCTCAAATCTGATGAAAGGCCACAGCCCAGAAGATTTCATTGCGGTGCAGAATCTGGCAATGTGGCCGACATCCCCACACGCAAAACACGTCCGCGGGTCATTAATGCGCATGCACATTACGTACCTGCCCATGCAGCGATGATTCAGGCTCATTAGGACGCACTAAATTGCCATCAGTGAGGCGTGGCACGCTGGAATCACTCGCATCTTGAATGCGGCCTGAGAGACGTTGGAAAACTGAACGTGGCCTTTGCTCCGGTGAGCCGCTCCGGTGATCGCCGGAAACAGCTGTCACAGCTCTCCCATTACGGCCAACCAGTGTCCATTCAACATCTTCTTCCTTGTAAAACAATCTTTCTTCAAGCAACCACCAAGGCCCACCCTCACCCCAGAGATTGAAAACCATCTCAAAGTCCTTCTCGATCACTCGACCCCCATTGTAAATATGAAAACCCACTGATTTAGAAGCCACTGAAAACTTGAACGATCTATCCTTAAGGTGACAAACTATAAAGCCTTGCGTGTAGCCACCAAAAGAAGCAAGCAGAGCCACACTAACCGTATGAATATCCAACTTGAAAGATGCGCGAGCAAATGAGACTACCAGAATGAACTCTTTTTGACGAAAGCCTGGTGAAAACACCACAGGGCGCCCAAACTTGGATCGAACACTTGCCTGAAATTCCTTGCCACGGTTGAAGTTGAGGTTGAACGGCGGCATGGCCACCAACTTGTCAGGGTCTCCACAAAGAGTGATGAAGATTCACCAAGGAGAGCCAATAGAGGAGGAGAGTATGGTGGACGCCGGTGCCAAGGTGGCCTCCGGCGTGTTGAGTGGCCGCCGGGGCCGGAGTGGCCACCAGCGCAAGGTTCTCCTAGTCGCCTCTCCTAGTCGCCTCTCCTAGTCCATGGATGCGTCGTAGTGGAGGTAGCTCACGATCGTGAGTTGTTAATAACATTCACTCTTCAAATATAGTGCCATATCCTAATTTTAAGTGTCATTGTTGACTAGAAAGTTCAGTTTACCTATTTATTCAACCTAATGTGCATCTGACTAACCACAACACCACTGAATTTAACTCTGCATCTGCATGTACTGTAATGCCTTGGAAATGGCCACATTCGTAGTAGTACTTTCCGTCATTCTTCTAATGGATCCGAATCGACCTATCCTCAAGCATGCATCTCCTTAGTAATTTCTTCGAAAATTAACTAGTTCCCATACTGTTGAAGATCATTTTTTGCACAAGGGAAATTGAAGTCATAGGTAGGGGCCACCGGCAACGGTGGAAAGCCATGGGCTGGAGCGCACCTCAGCAACATGACCAGGGCATGGCTCATGGGCTGGGAGGGGGGCTACCGGGTGAGCGAGTCATGGATTAAGGGGTCCTCAGACAACCAGACTATATACGTGGGCCGGACTATTGGACTATCAAGATACAAGATAGGAGACTTCCTCCCGTGTTCGAATGGGACTCTCCTTTGTCTAGAAGGCAAACTTGGCGATTCGGATATGTAGATTCCTTTCTCTGTAACCAACTTTGTGTAACCCTAGCCCCCTCCGGTGTCTATATAAACCGGAGGGTTTAGTCCGTAGGACAACAATCATAATCTCATAGGCTAGACCTCTAGGGTTTAGCAATTATGATCTCGTGGTAGATCAACTCTCGTAATACTCATATTCATCAAGATCAATCAAGCAGGAAGTAGGGTATTACCTCCATAGAGAGGGCCCAAACATGGGTAAACATTGTGTCCCCCGCCTCCTGTTACCATTAGCCTTAGACGCACAGTTCGGGACACCCTACCCGATATCCGCCGGTTTTGACACCGACACCAGGGAGCGGGTAGATGTCTCTGACGGCTGGCAGCGGGCTGGCAGGAGCTGGTGAGAGCTCCTCTTTGGCGCCCTCACCGCCGCTTAGGCAACTGGGTGCTCGACGGTGAGCCATAGTGGGCTGGCCCAGGATCGGTCACGTCCAGCAAGTTAAAAAAAACACGAAGAAAACACTATAATTCTGTGGGAGATGGTATTCGAACCTGCACAAGAATGTTTACAGGCTTAACGCATTAATCACTCCACCGCAAACAATCTCACGTCTAATAAGTGAAACTGGAGCTATTTTACCGTTGTTTCAGTCGCAGTTAGGATTTTTCAAAAAAGAAAACATAAATATGAAACAGGATTCATGAATATTTAAAACGTTCATCAATGTTTAAATATGAATTCACAAATTTCCCAGAAAAAGTTCACAAAATCGAAAAAAGTTCACCAGATTTAGAAAAAAGTTCACGAATTTGAAATATGTTCACCAAGATTTTAAAGAAAAGTTCAAGTATTTGAAAAAAGTTCATCAATTCCGAGAAAAGAAAGTTCACAAATTTGAAGAAAGTTCACCAGATTCTGAAAAAAAGTTCACTGGTTTGAAAAAAGTTCATCGAATTTGAAAAAATAAGTTCACGAATTTGAAAAAGTTCATCGATTATGAAAATACGTTCATGGATTTTCCGAAAAAGTTCACGGATACAGAAAAAGTTCATGAAATTTGAAAAAAGTTCATCAAATTTGAAAAAAGTCCATTCAATTTATAAAAAAAGTTCACCTAATTTGGAAAATGTTCATAGAATTAATAAAAAGTTCGTCACAAATGAGAAAAAAGTTCATCAGATTTGAAAAATGTTGAACAAAATAAAAAAATAGCTCATCAAAATTTCAAAAAAGTTCAAGGAAAATAAAAAAAAATCAAAGTTGACAAAAAGTCCATCGATTTTGCAGAAGAAATTCATGAACAAAAAAAGTTTCCCGAATTTGATAAAAGAAAGGGAAAAAGCGAGAGAAAAAAGAAAAAACCAAGGAGAAAAGAGAAATGTGAAGAAGCATGTGAGTAATCGCAAAGAGGTGCAGTCATCGATTGGTTGTCGCGTCGTGCCATGAACTGCTGGTCGCGGGATCGAATCCCAGCTCGCGCGCTTTTTTTGCTTTCCAGAACTGAAAAGAACAAGTCAAAATGGGCCGGCCCATACGTGTGAGGGGGTGTGCGCCCGTTCGGAAAATTAATAGTATCGGGCGCTAAAGGCGCCGAATAGGATTTGGCGGAGTTGGTCACCTTGCCTCCATCCCATCCTCCCTCGAGTCCAATGCGTTAGGTGATTCAGTGCGTGCGAATAGGATGGCTTGACCTGGGCTATATGTTGGACCGCTGAACCCAGCGCCATGCGGCCTATATAAAAATTTGGTGCCCCAACATTATCGGCCCTGTGCGGGCCGCATAGTCTGCACACCTATGGGCCCGGCCCTGGACACTTAGCCTTAAGATGTTAATAAGCTTTCTTTTTCAGAAAAAGGATTATCCCCGGTTTATGTATTGATTCATTTTTTTCTTGAGAAAAGCTTGCTAGGCCTTTGTTGATTAGCTAAAATATTCATAGGAATTACAATTGGCTCATGCGAAGTGCCCAACAACAGATGTCTCCCCACAGGGAGAGAAATACCAAACCTAGCAAGCCTATGAGCCTCCAGCTAAGAAGTTTCTAATATCTTTCTGACGGTAGAGCCATAGTCTCCTCGAGCTCTTTGATGGATGTGATGTACCACTTGCTTGCAATCCGACGAGATATGGAGATGGTCCATCTATAAATCCTGAGTCAAGGGCATCCCCTCCCTGCATATTGTATCGCTAGAGCATCGTAGGGTTCAACATACCCTGAATCACTAGCAATGAACAGCCTAGAAAAGTTCCGTCACGGTCTCGGCATACCGCCACTGCAATGCCTACACTTCGTTCTGAAGAAACTCCCGCATCCACATTGATTTTCAACAAGCCCATCGCTGGTGCCTGCCACCTGAAATCTGGTCGAGCTTGCCGTGGTCCTATTCCCTGTGTCTCAGGCGATGGAGTTAATTGGTCAAGCTCTGCTATGAATTTGAGGACAAAATTGTATGCATGATACGGGCTTTGGTGAATTCCCTCATGGATTAGTTGCCTCCGCGCATACCAAACTGCCCATAAGGTAACGGCCATCCTTGTCAACTCGTCATGGTTTAAGACCTCCATCAAGGAAAATAGCCATGCTCGAGCTATAGGTTCTGGTGTAGCTATCATATGGTCAAGTAAATCATGATCTACAAGAGACCAAACACAACATGCCATATTGCATTCGAGTACGCTATGTCTCCAGGAATCTTGAGCTCCACAAACAAAGCATTCATCATGATGTGACATCTTCCAGTGTTTTCGTACATCCTCAGTGGGTAAAGAGTTCTTAACTAGGCACCACAGAAAAAAATCAGCTTCGTCGGGACCTGAACTTTCCACTAAGTTTCCCACGAGCGTTTAATATCTCTCGTGTTAGAGGGTCCTGCTCTTTCATCTAACCAGTCCTCACGCCTACTTCTAGTTGCCATGATCATGTTATAGACTTTTTTGAAAAGAATGGAATTTATGTATCAATTGATGCATATAACCTTAGATGTAACACAGATAGGTGAACTAGCAAAAGAAGGGTCAGGTTTCATTCTAGCATTAAGGGATTGCTGCTTCCATTTAGCAAATAATTTTTTAAGATCATATCTATCTTTGCAAGCAAAAATAGCTCTAGCAGCTTCCTCATTCATAATCCTAATCAGTAACACAGATAGGTGAAGTAGCAAAAGAAGGGTCTGGTTTCATTCTAGCATTAAGGGATTGCTGCTTCCATTTAGCTAATAATTTCTTAAGATCATATCTATCTTTGCAAGCAAAAATAGCTCTAGCAGCTTCCTCATTCATAACATAACCCTCAGGAACAACAGGTAATTCATAATTAGGGGGGAGAACTTTCATCATCACTATAATCAATAATAGCATCTTCGATAATTTCATTCTCTCTAACCCTAGCAAGTTGTTCATCAAGAAATTCACCTAATGGCAAAGTAGTACCACGCACAGAAGTAGTTTCATCATAAGTATCATGCATAGTAGAAGTGGCATCATCAATAACATGCGACATATCCGAATTCATAGCAGTAGTAGGTTTAGGCGTCGCAAGCTCACTAATAACAGAAGGAGAATCTAGTGTAGAGCTAGATGGCAGTTCCTTACCTCCCCTCATAATTGAGGGCAAAATCTTGGTTCTTTCGTCTTTCAAGTTCCTCATAGTGATCAGAAGATATAAATCCCAAGTGACTCAAAGAATAGAGCTATGCTCCCCAGCAACGACACCAGAAATTAATCTTGATAACCCACAAGTGTAGGGGATCGCAACAGCTTTCGAGGGTAGAGTATTCACCCCAAATTTATTGATTCGACACAAGGGGAGCCAAAGAATATTCTGAAGTATTAGCAGTTGAGTTGTCAATTCAACAACACCTCGATAACTTAGTATCTGCAGCAAAGTATTTAGTAGCAAAGTAGTATGATAGTAATGGTAACAGTGGCAAAAGTAAAGATAATAGTTTTGTAGTGATTGTAACAATAGCAACGGAAAAGTAAATAAGCGAAACACAAGATGTGAAAAACTCGTAGGCATTGGATCAGTGATGGATAATTATGTCGGATGCGATTCCTCATGTAATAGCTATAATCTAGGGTGACACAGAACTAGCTCCAGTTCATCAATGTAATGTAGGCATATATTCCAAATATAGTCATACGTGCTTATGGAAAAGAACTTGCATGACATCTTTTGTCCTACCCTCTCGTGGCAGCGGGGTCCTAGTGGAAACTAAGGGATAATAAGGCCTCCTTTTAATAGAGAACCAGAACAAAGCATTAGCACATAGTGAATACATGAACTCCTCAAACTATGGTCATCACCGAGAAGTATCCCGATTATTGTCACTTCGGGATTGTCGGATCATAACACATAATAGGTGACTATAGACTTGCAAGATAGGATCAAGAACTCACATATATTCATGAAAACATAATAGGTTTAGACCTGAAATCATGGCACTCGGGCCCTAGTGATAAGTATTAAGCATAGCAAAGTCATAGCAACATCAATCTCAGAACATAGTGGATACTAGGGATCAAACCCTAACAAAACTAACTTGATTACATGGTAAATCTCATCCAACCCATCACCGTCCAGCAAGCCTATGATGGAATTACTCACGCACGACGGTGAGCATCATGAAATTGGTGATGGAGGATGGTTGATGATGACGACGGTGACGAATCCCCTTCTCCGGAGCCCCGAACAGACTCCAGATCAGCCCTCCTGAGAGAGATTAGGGCTTGGCGGCGGCTCCATATCGTAAAACGTGATGAAACTTTCTCTTTGATTTTTTTCTCCACGAAACGGAATATATATATGGAGTTGGAGTTGAGGTCGGTGGAGCGCCAGGGGGGCCACGAGACAAGGGGGGCACGCCCAGGGGGGAGGGCGCGCCCCCACCCTCGTGGACAGGGTGTGGGCCCCCTGGCCTTGATTCTTTCGCCAGTATTTTTTATATTTTTCAAAACTTATCTCCCTGGATTTTCAGGTCATTCCGAGAACTTTTGTTTCATGCACAATAAACAACACCTTGGCAGTTCTGCTGAAAATAGCGTCAGTCCGGGTTAGTTTCATTCAAATCATGCAAGTTAGAGTCCAAAACAAGGGCAAAAGTGTTCGGAAAAGTAGATACGTTGGAGAGGTATCAGCCTTGCCTCTTCTTTCAATGGAAGTCTAACCTGAAATTCTAATGTCCGAGCATGTGCATATAATTTCTTTAACCCAATAGATGGCAAATTCGAGTATTATGGGTTCCATTTCCCTACCACTTCTTAAAAAGATGAATTCTTCATGGAACCAAACATAAATTTCTTCATGTGCCTCCTTTCCCAAATTAGAGACTTCTAAGTTCTAACCACAGACCATCTTCAAGCAAGGAAGTGGAAGCATGTCAATCGTTACTCTGTAATTCCGTTAAAAAATGATCTCTAAGAGCATCTACAGCCAGGCGCCCCAAAGCTGCCTCAAACGCCCGGGCGGGCCGCCTCGTCACTGATCGGCCACCAAATCTTGACTCAGACGGATGCCTGAAATGGGCCTCAAAAGCCCGAGCTGACTGGCACCCTTCATATCCAACTGAAATATGAGGTGGGCATGGGGGTGCCGCCATGTCATCCTGGCCCTCTATGACACGCAACAACCCCACTCCATGACGCACAAATATATGAGGACCGACGAGCAAGCCCTAGTGAAACTCAGTCTGTACTCACTTGACCTCTCCACTTCTCCCCCAAATCCACATAGTCTTCCCCTGCCCGCCATGTCCGACGGTGAATCGAACCTACTGGAGTGGCTCAAGGCCACCGGGGACACCGATAGCTCGTCGGTGCCCGTCGAGGAGGAGCTACCGTTCCATATTGCGCCCTGCTGGTCGCTGCTGGACCACAGCGGCAGCTCCTCTTCCGGGGCGTCGGCGACTGGCTGGTTGGGCAGCAGTAGCTCCGCGGTGCCCCGCGCTTGCCCGAAGCGGTCCCTGCGGACCCCTACTAGGAGGCACCTAGCACCGCCTGCACCTACCCCTCCGGGGCGCCGTTGGGTGCTGTTGCCAGTGGAACCGCAACCGGTGTCAGTGGGCCGCGCATATTGCTCAGGAAGAAGCGAGCAACGGAGGTGGCTAACAATCGCGGACCCAAGGGAGGATCGAGCAGATCCACGCCACAACCACTTCCCCCACCCAGCAACGACGACGAGGACCTCCACACCGCCATCCGCCACTCGTACACATCCGCGGAGATGGACACCCGCCGTCGTCGCCGCAAAGACCCGAAGGCAGACTGTGTGGCACTGGAGGAGTCGGAGCGGTTGGCGAGGCAGCGGGCGATAGCGGCGGAGAAAAGGACGCCGCCGGCCTATTGTCCAGGGGCCGACGACCGTGGCGGGGGCCTCCCTCTCTCCTGGGCCATGGGGATGGTGCGGAGCCCCGTGGAGTGAGGAGGCACAGCCTATCCGGCCTTGGTGGCGTGGCAACGTCTCTTCCTTGGCTGACGGTTGCGCGACGGCCGGCTCTGCCTTGGGTGACGATGGTTGCGGGTGCGGCGGCATGCCTTGCTTTGGGCAGCGGCGGCTACAGGATCTTCGGCGATGGGTCATCTCACCCGGTGTCGGCGGCGGCATGGAGGGCCCGGTGGACGGATCGGTGCCATGTGTGGTCTTGCCTCCAGAAAAATTTGATCTGGCCGGTGCGGCCTACTCGTAGCATAGCAGCACAGATCGGTGGCGACCGGTGCACACGTTGCTTGATGGAGATTCGTCCAGGGGATGTGGGTGAAAATCTCGTTCTCGGCTTGTTGCCAAGACCAGAAATGATGGCACTCTTTTGTGTCGTTATCTTCTTGAAGGCATCGTCGTGGAGAAGCCCCAGACCTCTATCCGCTACCTCCAGGGGAAACACTAGAGCAGTAGATTGGATGACGGCGGCGCTCTAGTGTCGTTTCCCCCTTGGGGTCGTCATTCTTCGAGGCGTACACGGGCTCGAGGGACCAGTGGACCGCTTCCTTGGTGGAGCGGTGCTTAATCTTGCGCATTGATGGCGGCGTATCTCGACGGCGTGGTGCAATGAAGACTCGGCGTCCAATGCGCGCAGATGGACTTGCGCAAGAGGAGGACGCTGTCAAACATCATGATGGCGTCGATGACTGAGAGGCTTGTCAAAGTCGGTCCTTTAGTTTCTTATCTGAAGATAGATTGGCGGAAGATGGCGGCGACGGAAAAAGAGAGTACGTCAGACCGGTTTATACTCCGGCACGGAGACAGGGGGCGAGCATGGCTTAGACCCCTGCCAATCGCTCGCCCCCCTCAACAAATTTTAGCGCTGTGTACTGTACATCGCTAATGGCCGCAGCTAATGGCATCATTAGCCCGTATACAATTCCTTTTGAGACAAAGCCCGTATACAATTTATCCCTACGCCGTATATAGATGACGAGAGCCCAATAGCCCATCGATATGTACGTGGGCTATTGTTTGCCCTATGAACAATATAATCGATCCGATCGATTGATCTACGTTTATATTCTACTGGACCGCTTAGGGCATTTGCTGCTGTCACCCGCCGCCACTAGTGCCATCCGCCGCTGTGCGTGTCGTGCTAGGGCGTTTAAGGTTGCCGCGGCAGCCATCCTGGTCGCCACGACGATGACTCCGCATATGATCGATGATGCAGGCGGATCAGATCATCCGAATACAGCTAGAGGTCATTAGCCAGGTGACCAGGATTGAATATGTTGGCAGTAGGTACCACTACGCACGAGTAGCTATTAATAATAATTATTTATTTTCTGTGAATTTTGATCTTAGTCTTGTTAATTTGCATCATTTATCCTCTGCACCCATGACATGAGTTTTTTTTTCTTTTCGTGTTTTATCTATTAACCTAAAGCATCACAGCACAATTTGAAATATGAAGTTGCTTACTACCCATATACCATGTGGTCACGACATGACTTATTTGATGTGTGCAATATATGCACAATGGTGGATTTTTTTGTTATCATGAAGTCTTTTCTCGTCAAGAACGGACTCAAGTAGAGTATCAACTTGTCCATTTCTAGCTGGATGTGTGCAACCATCTAGAGCTGAAAATCTCGTCTTCACGATCTGACTCTTGGATACTAAAAGATGTAAAACTACTACATACTCAATGGTTGATATATTACTCCGGTTGGTCATAAATCTTCCGGTGTCAGCCGTGACAACTGAACAAACTTTTCAGTCTATGGAACTAGACAAGGAGTAAATTGCAAAAAACCACTAAAATTGGGGACCCTATTTCAGAAAACCACCACCTTTCGTTTTTTTAAAACCACCAACATTGTGTTGACAGTTTTCAGAAAACACTAATAGGCCGATTAGAACGTTTTTAAGTGGAAATCTGATGACTGGGACCCGCTGTCAGGTGCCACTTGTCTCGGGGCGAGACGGCAGCCGTCACGCGCCGTTAGAACATTTGGCAAAAAAATATTGCTCCTTCTTCTACCTACCGTCGTCGCCGCCGCCACGAGAGCTCAGCACGCGCACCGCCGCTGTAGAGCGCGCCCTCTACCTCGCTGACGAACCACCGCGTGGGGGTCCTATTTCTCCTGCCCCGCGGCTTCCATCTGTGAAGATCCACGCTCGCACCCTCCGCGTGCCTGCCATCGCTTATGCCGACTCGGCAGACCACCTCGTCACCGGCGTGAATCCTCCAGCGCAGGCCGTCAGCGCCGCCACCTCCAGCTCCCCCCGCACGCTTACCATCCTCCTTCTCCCGTGACGTGCTCCATGCCACGGTCGCCGCCGGCTGTGGTCCGAGCTGCGCGCCCGGACAACAGCCTCTCCAGCCGCGCTCGCCGCCAGGGGATGGAACGAGACGCACGCGTCGGACAGCCTGCCGCGGACCACCTCCAGCTCCTCCCCCCTCGCTTGCCCTCCTCCTCCCGTCTCCTGCTATAGGCCATGCTCACAGCCCGCCGTGGACCACCAAGCTGGAGCACGGCCCGTACGGGAGGCATGTGCAGGGTGTGCACTGGCACAGGGCCCCCAAAAAATGGGGCCCCCATATTAATTCTTGAAGTTATGTTTACGGGCCCCCAAAGTTATGAAGAGTAGGCAAATTCGTTTGGAAACTATGTACAGAGAGCATGTACTCCGTGGGAGTCTCCCTACTCCACACTGTATTTCCCTCATCTCTCCTTCGCAAATTATCTTTGGGGAGTTGGGGACTCTGCTCAACATTAGGCTGGTCATAGTGAAGAGTAACTTAGACTAGTAACATGCATATGTTACTAGTCTATGTTACTACCTTCATAGTGGGTAGTATCACATATGTGGTGACATAGATGTCTTCATTTATTACTTTGTAGACTCATTTTGCATTGGGAAGCGCTATGTGATGGTAACATATTATGTTACTCTATTTGCCTCTCTCCTCATTAACTGCTTGCCACGTCATCATTTTTGCTTATATGGCATCTAAGTTACTAACTATGTTACTTACACTATGACCAGCCTTAGTTACAGAGAGATGCATGTCTTTTCACATGCTACCTTTGGTCTTCCCAATGGCAGCACTTGCCTCTAAAAGAAGTAGTAAATCTATATCACAGCATTAGTTACGGAGTACGACAGTACTTGGGGGCGGAGTCAAATACTAATTCACGTGTTAAGTACAGCAGTAGTTTGGGTAATGATGTGCTGGCATACAAATGTTTCTGTAAATTTAAAAGTTGCATGTCTTTTGCATTAAGACGAATATTCATCCGACGACGAGTCCAATAATGTATTTTTGGTGGCTTAATTCATCTTTCACTAACACATTTATGCAGTAGATAAATTGAAGACCTAAAGAATCAGTGCCCACACCTTACAAATCCGGATAGAGGGAATACAATATATCACTTAAAAACTAAGCATTCACGATTTTACATATTTTCAACATATACTTCTTGAAAAAGGTTAAGATTAGTTCTAAAAAACTGTTGCCTGTATGTTAAAAATGCGAAAGGTCATACTAACCAGTCATCTTAATGACTAGGACCCAGACTCAGATTTTGCACAGGGCCCCCAAATTCTCAGGTACGACCCTGTGGAGCAGCAGATCCTTCCGACCACACCGGACACTATTCTACTCGGTTGGTGGCTTGGTCACGTTGGCGCGGGAACGCATCTCGCTCCTGGTCGCTACATGCTCAGTTCGGGAGAGGCGGAGAGCTGCAGGCCGCTCCACCAATGGCAACATCCTGCCAAGTGCACACTGTGCACACAAGGTGTTCGAGAGAATGCGAGAGAGAGTGTGTGCACGTTGCCAAGCGGGCCCTACGCCTAGTTTAACGGCCACTAGTAGAAAAGGGGGCAATGGTCCAGGCGGGGTCAGCCCATTAGTCCCGATTCGGTCACCCGTAAGGACCCATTGTAACGTGGACCTGTTCGTGAGCCGGGTCTTGGCCGGCCACACGGGCCATTGGTCCCATTCGTCTGGACCTTTTGGTCCTGGTTAATGGGACGAACCGACCAATGGGCCTCGCTCTGGCCCATCACCATTGGTCCCGGCTGATGCCTTGAACCGGGACCAAAGGCACGCCTTTCACTACAAGAAATATGTCAACTTGTGACCACCACTATTTGGTCACCGAAAGGTCACAAATTTCCATTTCGACCTTTTGTGACCAAAAATGTAGGTCGAAAGTGGCCATCATAAACCGACTATAGCGACCTTTCTTCCGGAATGGTCAAGACGTTACGACCAAAATATTCCTCTTGTGGCGTTTTGGTCACTAGCAACCTCCCAGCCACGAGGCATCCAGCGTGGCAAGTCGATGTGGCACAAGATTCAGCCCGGTCCAATTCGGTTTTCTACATGGGCCTAGCCCAACAATTCGGCCTATTCGTGTTTTTTTCTCATATTAATTTTGATTAGGTAGATGGGCCAAGCCCAACATTTCAGCCTCGTTATTTTTGGGCCTAGGCCTTTTTATTTTCTTGGCCTTCACCTTTTCACAATTGATTTTTAAGCGATTTTTTTTCATTTTTTCTGACTTGTTTGATTTGTGGCCTTTTAGGGCCCAAATAGTATTTGCTTCATTTCTGATGTATCAGCAATTAAGGATCATCACCTCAAAAAAATAATAAATGATCAATATCTATTATATAATTAAGACGAGAGACAAACGAGCGATTACGTTCATCCACATAGATTAAATTATCTCGACCACTAATTTTAAATATAAACGGCTGAGATTTAAAGATATGTACGTTACATACAAATATGTTGTACATGCACTGTTTGGCACATAATAAACCTGTCACATAGAAGTGGCTAGGATGGAAACGTGCAATCACAATGATGTACGGAAGAAGGACACCTATGGATTATGAAGCGATCATCACATCTTACTAAGAAAAACAATATCATGATTGTACGTGTGAATAAGTGGGACATGTACTCAAGTCCGATTCATACTCTAATGGGAGAAAAAACCACCGCAGCCAGCCACGCACGACCTATCAGCCCAGTTCCTTTTTTTTGAAACATCAGCCCAGATCCTGAGCACGTACAGTACGGACAAAAAAAATCCCAAAAAATAGAAGTGGGCCAAAAAAGAAAAAAAAGAACAAGTCAGAAAAGTGAGGTAGACTAATACATTTTTTATGTAAAATTCAAAACTAGAGAACATACTATCATTTTGGGCGAGAATAATACAAAAACAAAAAAACAGATGAATTATACAACTGCAATATACCAGATAGAATGGAATACAAAAATGTTTATTTCTGCTCCCACACAAACTTGATATGAATATTTTCTAAAATATATTTGGAAACGATAGGAAAAATGATTCATTATATCAAATTCTCTCTGTAAATAAATGTAATACATTTTACATATTCCAATATTGCAGACATACGTATTGAAATGATGATTACCAATTAAAAACGAATAAATTTTTAATGTAAAATTCAAAACTAAAGAACATACTATCCTTTTGGGCGTAGAATAATACAAAAAGGAAAAAATATGGATGAGTAATACAACTACAATATACCATATAGAACAGAAGACAAAAAATGTTTATTTGGTTCCGACACATACTTGATATGAATATTTTCTAAAATATATTTGGAAACGCATAGGAAAAATGATTCATTATATCAAATTGCGACCTAATTATAGAGGTTGAGATTTAAAGGCAAATACAGACTATCATGTACAAAAAAAATAGACTATCCATGCGAACTGGTAGTGTGAAGTCTATGTTCGCATATAGTTGTAAAAAAAAGTCTATGTTCGCATATAAATGGAAGAACAGATTGATGACATCAGATTAAATATGAAGGAAGTTCTTCATTTGTATTTAAGAAAAACCCAAAAGTAATAAAATAGGATCCACCGATTTCACCTATACTAACTGAGAATAAAGAGAGAAAAGTTACATACATACAAGTCTATAGTCCGTGTCACATGCCCTATACCACCACACGCCATGACCAACAAACACAAATCGTGATGTTGTAGCACAATTTTGCGTTTTGGTCAAGAAACTAAGTACCCGTTTCCATGAAGGATAGTACGAAAATCTAGGACACTAGCTATCACTTGACATATAGTCTCTCTGTAAATAAATCTAATGCATTTTACATATTCCAATATTGGCGACATACGTATTGAAATGATGAACAAATACACTAAAATGCGTCTATATACGTCCAAGTCAGGAAAAAGTTAGATCCTCTTATATTTGTTTACGGGTTGAGTGCTAACACAATAAGTGTAATATATCTACGTTCGCTTGCATCTAACACAAATAACTAAAGTGATGAGAGAGAAAATATAACAAATAGTTTGAATATAACATTAATACAAAAATGAATAATAATACTAATAGTTCAATTATGATCCAAGAAAAATAGAAGTCACCGCAAAATATGGAAACAAGCAATACGAACAATCTATAATTTTAATAAAATTATTAATCAGCTTTTGATTTGATAAAAGTATATATATTTGAAAGGAAAACAATATGAATACAAGAAAAACTAACAACTTATCTATTAGAATTAGGTATCTATTTATTACAATATTATTAAAACAAAAGGAGATCCAATCAATGACACTAGCGAATCATTATGTATTGGTCATACTTGCTTTTCAAAACTAAAAAAAATAAAAGGAGGACTACCCCCGGCCTCTTGATGTAGCTATGCACATAGCCACACTTACATTTTCAATTGGAGTAGATAACATACAACGGAATTTGACAAGACCTGGACGGCAGACATGCTGCAGTTGGAGTAGTTTTTAGTGCATGCACAACACGGTTTAGTTTCTAAGCTTTCACTTCAAAACGTGGGGTCAACGTGGCAACCACAACACGTAAATAACATGTAGGCACACGCACACCTCAAAAGCGGCTTAATGCTGCCCCGATGGGGCATGGGCCAATGGCTTCGGCTGCCAAACACTTATACGAGTGTATATTCATTTTTCAAATGGGATTGAGTTTACCTATGGATTTTCTACAATGTGACAGATTGCCAAAACTAATGTTTTGACGAATCAAATAGGATAACAAGTTTCGGGAAAGGAAGTGTTAGACAAAAACACCAAACATATCATTCTAAATCTAGCCGCACTAATGCGCGGGACACAACGCTAGTTTTGAGTATTTCAATCACACAAATTTTCACAAATGACGACCAAAATGAGTATATTATATATATTACAATCATGCCATAGTTCACATCATCCAGGAATTTAGAACACCCAGGAACACCCAGGAAGTGCTGCTATGAAGTACAACACCCAGGAACATAAAATACACAGGAACATAAAACTAGCTATAAAGATGAAGCGTTCCCTTCATTTAACTTCTTCAACCTAGAGCTCCTGTAGAAGAATGAAAATGATCGTTATCATGGCTGCCAATTCAGAATGAAAGCAATATCTTCCAACAAAGAACAGCTAGGAAAAGAATAATGAACAGAATAATAAACAGATACACAAGCAGCTAGGAGTCTATCCTGAAGCATGAGGGCATGGATAACAGTAGCAACCATGAGGAGTAAATATTAGCAAATGTTATATTGGTGGAAAAAGGTAAATACCAGCAAGCTCTAAGAAGACTCCAAGAACTTGATGGCTCACAATACAATCATGTTTTTGATAACAAATACTACTAGAATTAAGGCACTGAACATATTCTAAGAAGTATCAACATCATGACAGTAAAAATTAAAAGTAGCAGCTAGCAGGACATCAATCGAACACAACTTAATTATCATTTGAACAATCGAGACAACTAGTTACAGAACAAGCATGTATTGACAGGATAGTTATCAATAGTATAGAACAGAACTAAATCGAACAGAACTAAATTGGCAAGGTTTTCTTCTCTTTTCTAGTTAATGACAACCAGTCATCAATCAAGCAAGCAACATCACATTGGTACAGCAGCTAGTATCGTTCAGCATATATGGGCTGTGAGCAGTCAACACCTACTCATTTTATTTTATTTGTTTGCATCGAGTCAGCACCTACTAGATGGGATGGAAATGCATCTTGTGTATTAGTTGTGGAGCATGCGTGTATTATTAACAATGAAAGCAAGGGTTGACACTAGTGAAAGAGCAGACAGGAATATTTGCTTGCAGCCTGACGATGTCGCTTGTGCGAGGCGAGGCGAGGCGAAGAGCAGCTCCTCGCTGTTGGCGCCGAGCTTGACGAGGGGAGGGGGGCTCCATGGAACCTGCGACAACCCGACCTGTGTAAATCATAAGGTCTTGTTTAGATATAAACAGTAGTACTGAACGATATATATAAACATTAGTATTGCTTGAGCTCAATTTTTTTTGCAAGGATAAGCATGTCCTAAACCGCCACGGAGCACTCTGAGATCGTTGAAGTACTAGATGCCAGAATGTAAGAATGGATAAAACATAACATGAATGTTCTCAAGTGCCATGAAGTGAGCAAGCAGGTAGTTGAATGGATAAAATCATGTTAACGAGACTTATAGCCCACGCCAACATGATCGAAATGTTCAATACAATGTGCATCATTTTGTCGTGGCAAAACCGATGCTGCAAACATGCACATGGAACACGAAACAAGTTGCAAAAATAATTCATAGTCCCAATTTTCACATTTACTTGTAAAATCATCCCTTATATCCAATCCATTCAACTACACAACGAAGCAAGTGACCAGTCCATATGTTTCGGATAACGGTAGCTTGTTCAAATGGCAAATACTACTAAAAGTAACTGATTCATATATTTGTAATGACGAGTTACTACAATCCGAGCAGGGACTACCGGATTATGTTCAAATCAAGCAAGGCATAGATTCTGCTAAACGACTAGGGGCTCAAAATCATATCGATCCCTTTCCGATGACATTTCTTCTACTCGCATGGACAAATCAAATCAAGCATGACGCGCGATCTGGTAAACGATGAGGGAGAGGGGAGGCACGCACGATGGTCTTCGGTCGGGTGTTGGAGCGGAGGTGGGCCTCGAGCTTGTCGTTGCGGGAGCTGGTGAGCTGCATGACGCTGTAGCCGCCGCGAAGGTGAAAAAGAAGGGCTTGGAGTCCTACGTCTGCCCCACCAGCCATCGCCACGCCGGGCTCATCTCCTTGAATCACAGCCGACCACAAGAATCAGATCAGTAGATCCAGAAAAATAAGATGAGGAAAGGGAATAAGAGGAAGAGCAGGATAGGGGAGTCGAGGGGCTGGAGTAGGAGGGCGTACCATGTGGGTCGTCGGAGAAGCGGTAGGCTCGCCGGAGAATGCCAGCCGGAGACGCGCCGACCGAAACCCTAGGGAAATCTCCATGGTTGGTCACCGGAGGGGTCCTATGCCGCTGCGCTGCCCGAAGGTGAGAGGAGTTGGCCCAGAGCTCCTCCGCTTCCTCTTGAGGAGGACCGACTCGGCACCACCACCTTCGCCGCCTCGGACGACATCTGCGGCCCAAAACCATAGCTCGTGGTCGATCCGGCGAGGGCAAGAGCAAATGCCTGGCGCGACGGGTGGGAGGAGCCAGGCGGCGCTTACCTCGACGACGGCCGGCGAGCTCCTCGCCTGGCCCCCGGCAAAGCGAGACGCGGTGGAGGGCCGCGGTGGCCGGGAGTGGATCTCGACTGTCGGCTCTCTCTCCCTCTCGTTCTTGGGTGAGGAGAAAGGAGGGGGAGGCAGCGGTGGTTGGGTTGGCGCCGGTGGTGGAGTGGAGTGGAGGCCGACCGGGTTGGGGAGAGGATGGAGGCGAAGGCGTCGGCGGCCGGAATGCAGGGATCGACAGAGAGTGAGGAGGAAGTGGGATCTGGGGTTGAGGGAGGGGAAAGAGTGGGTCAGTGGGATCTGGGGGCTCGAGGGGAGGGTGGGTGGATGAGTTAGGGTTTTTTTTCTCGGGAGAAGCTCCACCGTTGGATGGGTGCGCCACGGATGGCTCAGATTGAGTCCAATTTGGTGATCCACGTGAAGGCCGCTCTCGCATCTCATTGGTCCATCCAATCCACTCGATTTTCCTAAACATAACAAAGGAATATTTTGTCAAAATGATCTCGTATTTTTGCATAAGTGTGCATATTAAAATGACAAACAATATTCAAAATAGAGCTTTCATCTTCTTTGCACAGAAAATTCATTTTCTAATTTTCGAGTGTCCAAAATGAGTTTTTTTGTGAAGGACCTAGCAAATATTTGTTGCAAATTTGGACCAAATCATTTTTATAAAATAATAGGCCATATATAATGCACAATTGACAAAATGGTTGGGTGAAACAAGTTTTGATCCAGCTCTCGTGAAAAAGACAAATTTCCGCCGATTCAGTTGGAAGCAGGTCAAATTTGAACTACAACTGCCACATAGTTTGCTATTTATTTTTTCCAAAAATCATTTCTAGGTACATAAGTACATATTTAATCAGAGAAATACCAAAAAAAGTCCAAGATTCAACCACTAGCTAGGAACGGGCAAGCCTGCCGTTTTGACCGCATTTTGAAACGGGCATAAAAAATTCAAAAAAAATCAAAAAATTGGAAAACCTTCGCATTGTGTCATTATATGTGACCAAGTTTCCAGGAAAAATAATAAACTTGTAATACGGAAATTATTTTAGAAAAGTGTTCTCATAAATGAGCTATCATGTGTGAAGATTCATGGATTTCAACCCAAACGCTCAATCTCATGGTCACATTCATGGCATAGTTTGTTCAAATGATCTCATATGTTCACAAGGGTGAATCTTGGAATTCCAAACAATGTTGCCAAAGGGAGTTTTCATTTTCTTTGCACGGAAAATTCATTTTCCATTTTTCGAGAGCCCGAAATGAGGTTTTTTTGTGAAGGACCTACCATATATTTGTTGCAAAATTGTACCAAATCATTTTTATAAAATATTAGGACATATTTAATGCACAATTGACAAAAATTTTGGTTGTCAAAAGTTTTGATCCACCTCTGGTGAAAAAGACAAATTCCCGCCGATTCACTAGGAAGGAGGTCAAATTTGAACTGCAGCTGCCTCATAGTTTGCTATTTATTTTTTCCAAAAATCATTTATAGGTACATAAGTATCTATTTAATCATAGAAACACCAAAAAAATTCCAAGATTCAACCACTAGCTAGGAACGGTCAAGCCCGCTGCTTTGACCGCATTTTGAAACAGGCATAAAAATTCAAAAAAAATCAAAAAATTGGAAAACCTTCGCATTGTGTCATTATATGTGACCAAGTTTCCAGGAAAAATAATAAACTTGTAATACGGTAATTATTTAAAAAAAGTGTTCTCAGAAATGAGCTATCAAGTGTGAGGATTCATGGCTTTCAAGCCAAATGACCAATCTTATGGCCACATCCATGGCATAGTTTGTTCAAATGATCTCATATTGTGCACAAGGGTGCATATTGGAATGGCAAACAATGTTCCCTAAGGAAGTTTTCATTTTCGTTGGACGAAAAAACCATTTTCCATTTTTCGAGTGCCCGAAAGGAGGTTTTTTTGTGAAGGAACTACCAAATTATTGTTGCAAAATTGGACCAAATCATTTTTATAAAATACTAGGCCATATTTAATGCACAATTGACAAAATGGTTGGGTGTAAATTTTTTTGATCCACCTCTCGTGAAAAAGACAAATTTCCGCCGATTCAGTTGGAAGCGGGTCAAATTTGAACTGCAGCTGCATCATAGTTTGCTCTTTATTTTTTTCAAAAATCATTTCTAGGTAAATAAGTATCTATTTAATCAGAAATACATGGTTTGATGGAGAGACATCGAGGTTTGGACAGTGGCCGAGGGCCGAACTCTAGAGCTGTGAAGCTCAAGATGCCCATCGTGTGGTCACCGCGTGACCGTATGCGTTGCCATGTGTTCTGGGTGGCCTAGTCATGTCTAGTGGGTTGGGCACTCCCCATGTAGGTGCTAGGAAGAAAATTACAACATAAGATTCTCACGAGGATACCGATCGGTGCTCAAACATGAATTAGCAGCCAAGTGTTTGATTAGCGGTACAGAAATGTACATGGCTAATGGGCGTGAGTTTTGGCTGAGGATGATCAGTTACTAAGAAGACCGTCTTCACAAATTTTCAGCTCAAAAGGAGGAGCCTAGCTGGTACTTGCTTTGCAAACCACCACTTTGGACATAAATACGAATGTTGAAGCTTGGCTGAAAATAATGAATGGATTGAGCTGGCATTTGGTGGAGGATGGTTATTTGGGCATAGGAAAGCACTGTAGAAAATAGATACTATTTGGACATGCCAAAGTGGTACTTCCTTCACAAACTGTTACTATGAATGAATAGGAAAATGAATATTTTTGAATTATTTTTGAACTAGGCAAGGAAGGTTTTACATATTTGACGAAGATATGACCCAAAGAATTTATGAGATTTTTTGGGAATTTTGGGAATGACAGAAATATAGGTTGCTTCACAACCTAGGGCAAAATCGCCACATGGACATGCCACATAGGCAAAATCGATGAGGTGGCGCCTAGTCATAGCAACCCACCACAATTTACAAGGCTATGACCATCTATATTGGTCGTTAACAACTAGAAATAAGGCAGCGGACTAGCGCTATTTTTTTTATGACCTTTTCGTGTGAGGAAATTACGACCTTTCTGACCAAAATGGTCGCAATGGTTTAGGGTTTGGAGCCCCCCGAACAGCTTTTGACCAATTGGTCTGAAATGGTCATAAATTTATGACCAATTCTTCGAGGGTCACTGACAGAAGGTCATAAGTTGACATATTTCTTGTAGTGTTTAGTTCCGGTTCATGCCACGAACCGGGACCAATGAATTGCCTATATATACCCCTCGCCTGCGAGCAGAGCACTTCACTGCTCTATTTTTCTGCCCGGCCGTTGGAGAGCTTTGTGGTGCTCTAGCTCATCTCCTATGCACACGAGGTGTTCGATGGAATGCCCGAGCCACACTACTTAACTTTCTCCTCTCCAAGCTCGACCTCCAAACTCCATTTTCCTCAATATTTGTCTAGGTTTAGCGGCCTGTCACCGCCGTCTCCGTCTTCACCGCCGTCGATCTCCCACGCCGATCTCAACGCCGGCACCACCATGGTGAGCCTGTTGTTCTTATCTTCTTTATGAAAGGAAAGATATTCTTACTTGTATGTTTAGATAGATACTTGTATTATTTCCTTACTTTTATTATTGCATCTTATATAGTGCGATAGTTTTGGCATCCGCCCCCATCGGCCCTCGTCCTGTCTATGATTCGGATGTGGTATATATTATCTTTTCATAATATTGGTTCATTTATTGTTTATGAAAATTATGCCGACCAACGTGACATAGATTTTATTTATCTAGGAGGTTGTTGAACCGGAAATTCCAACCGACCCTATTGTCGAGAGGTTAAATTTAGTTGAAGAAGAAAACAATTTCTTGAAGGAAAAAATAAGAAAAATTGAGGAGGACACTAGTAGAAAAGGGGGCAATGGTCCAGGCCGGTCCAGCCCATTAGTCCCGGTTCAATCCAGAACCGGGACCAATGGGGGCATCGGACCCGGTTCGCGAGCCCCGGGAGGTGGCCGGGCCACGTGGGCCATTGATCCCGGTTCGTCTGGACCTATTGGTCCCGGTTGGTGGGACGAACCGGGACCAATCTGCCGCAGTCCTGGCCCACCACAAATAGTCCCGGTTGGTGGCCTGAACCGGGACCGAAGGCAAACCTTTAGTCCCGGTTCATACGACCAACCGGGACCAATGGTGGTGCCTATATATACCCCCCTCGCGCAAGAGCAGAGCACACTGCTCTGTTTTTTCTGGCCGAGGGGGAGAGGGCTTGGTGGTGCTCTAGCTCACCTCCTATGCAAACAAGGTGTTCGATGGAATGCCCGAGCCACACTACTTAGGGTTTCTTCTCTCCAAGCTCGACCGCCAAGCTCCATTTTCCTCCATATTTGTCTAGGTTTAGCGGTCCGTCACGCCCCGTCCCTGTCTTCAACATCGTCGATCACCCGCACCGATCTCATCGCCGGCACCACCGTGGTGAGCCTCTTGTTCTTATCTTCTTTCCGAAAGGAAAAATATTCTTATTTGTATGTTTAGATAGATATATACTTGTATAATTTTCTTACTTTTATTATTGCATCTTATATAGTGCGATGGTTTTGGTATCCGCCCGTCGGCCCTCGTCCTGCCTATGATTCGGATGTGGTATATATTATCTTTTCATAACTATTGGTTCATTTATTGTTTATGACAATTATGCCGACCAACGTGACATAGATTTTATGCATCTAGGAGGTTGTTGAACCGGAAATTCCAACCGACCCTATTGTCGAGAGGTTAAATTTAGTTGAAGAAGAAAACAATTTGTTAAAGGAAAAAATTAGAAAAATTGAGGAGGAGAAGATGATATTGGAGTTGCATGTTGCGGATGTCGTCGATGATCACAAGATCAAGATGGATGCAATGCGCTTGAAGATTAGAAAGATTAGAAATGCTCAGCAAGTAAGTTCAATCGATCATTATCGCACCATATCGGCAACTTTTTGTTCATTTCCTGATATCTCAAGTAATAATAATTATTTTCTTTGTCTTGCAGGGTTTGGAAACAGTTCACCGCACAAGCTCCTGGACTGCCGAAGGAGCTGCGATATACATACCCGAAAGTAAGTACTACTGGCGCACATCTCCCGTTGATTCTATAGCTATACTTTCATCAATGCCATTTATATAATACTTCATTATCAGTTTGATTGACCTCTATTTCTCGTAAAGTGCTTGTGGCAGCAGGAAGGGAATGATTTCTGTGTATACTACGTGTGCGAGTTCATCCACAACGCGACTTTGAAAAACAAGCGGGGCTACTCTAGAAGACAATATGAAGTGCGTAAGCAATAATATATATTCACAATTTCATTTTATTACACCATCATTTCTGTTGAGTTTCATTCATATATATGTATTAATTAACCCCCTTCTTCAAATTAATTAGATGTGGAAGATGCGGGATGAACTCCTACCACCAGATCGCATGAAAGCAATTCAAGAGGAATTGGCGGGATTCTTTCTTGAACACATCATCAGTAAAGCCGGAGAATACCATGTGGAACTTCAATTCAAATGCTAGTGGTTTGTAATTATAGATTGTACATGTATGTAGCCAGTAAAACTTGTTGTTTGACCAATCTCTCGGAGAAGGAGAGGTCGATCGATCACTTCTCTCGGTATGCACGATTTAACTTCATCTTGAATGGTTCTCTCGATCACTTATGTATATATACTACGGCGTCGACCAAGCACGGACATAAGAGAGGACACTTCTCTCTATTAATTAGCTAGCTAACACAATATACGAAACACCTAAATTAACCCCCAAAACCCCCAACCCCCTCCTTTAAAAAAACAAAACCCCAGCCATGGAATGCAGACACGTGGATGCCTTTTGGTCCGGTTGAGCCACCAACCGGGACCAAAGGCCCTCGTTGGGCTCGGCAAGACAGGCCACGTGGAGGCACATTGGTCCTGGTTCGTGTTTGAACCGGGACTAATGGGTTGAGGTATTAGTAATGACCCATTAGTCCCGGCTGCCGAACCGGGACTAAAGGCCCTTACGAACCGGGACTAATGGGTGGTTTTCTACTAGTGGGAGAAGATGATATTGGAGTTGTATGTTGCGGATATCGTCGATGATCACAAGATCAAGATGGATGCAGTGCGCTTGAAGATTAGAAAGATTAGAAAATATGCCATTCATACCGAGGCTTGGTATCATTATGCCGTTGGATCAGTTGTTACCTTGGTTGCAATTATGATCGCATTTGTTTTCGCATTGAAATGTTTTACATAGTTTCAATGTATGGTTTAATTAATTTAGATGCACTGCAGAGCTGTATGTTGTTAGGTGAGAACTATGTATGTACTTTGGTTTTAATGTGATGATGAACTTCTATTAATTTGGTCACTGATTTATCTATTCATGATGTTCTGTAATGATTTTTGACACGCTTAATTATATATAATGCACGCAGATGAACCGGCAATGGATGTACGGTGAAAGACACACCTCCGAGTACATTAAGGGCGTGCATGATTTCTCGAAGTGGCTGCGGCAAACAAGCAGAATGGTTTTATGTGTTGTCCTTGTCCTATATGTGGGAATACGAAGTCTTACTTTGACCGGAAAATCCTTCACACCCACCTGCTTTACAAGGGTTTCATGCCACACTATAATGTTTGGACGAGACACGAAGAAATAGGGGTTATGATGGAAGACGGCGAAGAAGAAGAGTACGATGACAACTCTGTGCCCTCTGAATACGGTGATGCGACTGAAGATCAAGAGGAACCAGACGATGTGCACGATGATGCTGCAACAGGCGAAGCTGCTGAAGATCATGAGGAACCAGACGATGTGCCCGATGATGATGATCTCTGCAGGGTCATTATCGATGCAAGGACGCAATGCGAAAGTCAAAAGGAGAAGCTGAAGTTCGATCGCATGTTAGAGGATCACAAAAAAGGGTTGTACCCCAATTGCGAAGATGGCAACACAAAGCTCGGTACCGATCTTGGAATTGCTGCGAGTGGAAGGCGAGAATGTGTGCTCGACAAAGGATTTGAGAAGCTACAGAAAATATTGAAGAAGAAGCTTCCAAAGGATAACGAATTGCCCAACAGTACATACGCAGCAAAGGTGCAGAAGATACATGCATGCCCTAATGACTGTATCCTCTACCGTGGTGCGTATAAGGATCTGAACGCATGCCCGGTATGTGGTGCATTACGGTATAAGATCAGACGAGATGACCCTGGTGATGTTGCCGGCGAGGCCCCCAAGAAGAGGGTTCCTGCGAAGGTGATGTGGTATGCTCCTATAATATCATGGTTGAAATGTCTGTTCAGAAACAGAGAGCATGCCAAGTTGATGCGATGGCACAATGAGGACCGCAAGAAAGTCGGGAAGTTGAGAGCACCCGCTGACGGGTCGTAGTGGAGAAAAATCGAGAGAAAGTACTGGGATGAGTTTGCAAGTGACCCAAGGAACGTATGGTTTGCTTTAAGCGCGGATGGCATTAATCCTTTCGGGGAGCAGAGCAGCAATCACAGCACCTGGCCCGTGACTCTATGTATGTAACCTTCCTCCTTCATTGTGCATGAAGCGGAAGTTCATTATGATGCCAGTTCTCATCCAAGGCCCTAAGCAACCCGGCAACAAAATTGATGTGTACCTAAGGCCATTAATTGAAGAACTTTTACAGCTATGGAATGGAAACTGTGTACGTATGTGGGATGAGCACAAAGAGGAGGAATTTGACCTAAAGGCGTTGCTGTTCGTGACCATCAACGATTGGCCTGCTCTCAGTAACCTTTCAGGACAGACAAACAAGGGATACCACACATGCATGCACTGTTTACTTGACACCGATAGTAAATACCTGGGAAGCTGTAGGAAGAATGTGTACCTGGGCCATCGTCGATTTCTTCCGACCAACAATCAATGTCGAAAGAAAGGCAATCATTTCAAAGGCGAGGCAGATCACCGGAAGAAGCCCGCCATGCGTACCGGTGATCACGTACTCACTATGGTCAATGATTTACACGTAATCTTTGGAAAGGGTCCTGGCGCACTAGCTATTCCGAATGACGCTAAGGGACACGCACCCATGTGGAAGAAGAAATCTATATTTTGGGACCTACCCTACTAGAAAGACCTAGAGGTCCGCTGTTCAATCAATGTGATGCACGTGACGAAGAACCTTTGCATGAATCTGCTAGGCTTCTTGGGCGTGTTTGGAAAGACAAAAGATACACCTGAGGCACGGGAGGACCAGCAACATTTGCACGAAAAAGACGGCATGCCTCCGAAGCAGTATGAAGGTCCTGCCAGCTGCGCTCTTACGAAAGAAGAGAAAGAAATCTTCTTTGAATGCCTGCTCAGTATGAAGGTCCCGACCGGCTTTCGTCGAATATAAAGGGAATAATAAATATGCGGAGAAAAAGTTCAAGAACCTAAAGTCTCATGATCGCCACGTGATTATGACGCAATCGCTTCGGTTGCATTGAGGGGCTTCTACCGTAAAACGTCGATTAGCCATTGTGAAGCTATGTGCATTCCTCAATGCAATCTCTCAGAAGGTGATCGATCCAAAAATCGTACCAAGCCTAAGGAGTGATGTGGAGCAATGTCTTCTCAGTTTCGAGCTGGTGTTCCTTCTTCAATATCATGACGCACGTCCTAGTTGATCTAGTCGACGAGATTGTCATTCTGGGGCCCGTATTTCTACACAATATGTTCCCTTTGAGAGGTTCATGGAGTCATAAAGAAATATGTTCAGAATCGTGCTAGGCCGAAGGAAGCATCTTCATGGGCCATCAAGCGAGAGGATGTCATCGGGTTTTGTGTTGACTTCATTCCCGGCCTTAAGAAGATAGGTCTCCCTAAATCGCGGTATGAGGGGAGACTGACCGAAAAGGCAGGCTTGGAAGGACTCAATAATATGCAGGACGATATTCTTGATGCGAAGCACACTACGCTTCTACGTAACTCTACCTTGGTGACCCGTATGTCGATGAACACAAGAACATCTGCGCTCTAAACACCGGAGCAAAGGCGACGATCGGATTACATGTGAACACATCAGACTTTCAGCAGTTGGTTGGAAACACGCCTCAAAGGTGACAACACTGTTTGTGATGAGCTGTACTTGTTGTCCAGGGGACCATCTTTGACTGTATTGATTTACAAAGGATACGAGATAAATGGGAATACATTTTACACGATTGACCAAGATCAAAAGAGCACCAACCAAAATGGCAGTGTCCGCTTTGATGCAACAACCGAGAGGGGAAAGGACACATATTATGGTTACATAGTGGACATATGGGAACTTGACTACGGACATGATTTTAAGGTCCCTTTGTTTAAGTGCAAATGGGTCAATCTGTCAGGAGGCGGGGTACAGGTAGACCCATAGTACGGAATGACAACAGTGGATCTGAAAAATCTTGGGTACATTGATGAACCGTTCGTCCTAGCCAATGATGTGGCACGGGTTATCTATATGAAGGACATGTCTACCAGACCGAGAAAAAGAAAAGATAAGGAAGTGAATACCTCATACGATGAGCCAAAACGCCACATAGTTCTTTCAGTAAAAAGGGACATCGTGGGAGTGGAGGGCAAGACTGACATGTCTCAAGATTATGAAAACTTTCATGAAATTCCTCCTTCAAAGTCAAGGCTGACCCAAAGATCCCGATAAACGATGAAGATTATCCATGGTTACTGGCGCAATAAGCAAATGACACAAGCGAAGAAAAAGTGAAGACTTTCTCCGCAACTATTATGACGATACCATGCTAACTTTATAATGCATTTAGTATGATACCATTGTCCGTTTTGTAGATGCACATGCTATGTGGGTGAAATTATGATACCATGCCAACTTTCAACTTTTTCGAGTTCATTTGAAATGCTTTAATGTCTTATGGTTCGGCCCTCGTAATACCATTAATCCCGGTTCGCTCCTTGTCAACTATGTTCTCACCAAGAACACTGTCAAGAGGGCAGCCACATGGGCCATTGGTCCCGGTTCGTCTGGACCTTTTGGTCCCGGTTCCACGCACGAACCAGGACCAATGCGCCTCGCCCCTGGCCCATGACCATTAACCGGGACTAAAGGGTTGATCCTCGTTGCGCTCAGAGTTTAGTCCCACCTCGCCAACCGTAGGGCGCTCACACCGGTTTATAAGCCAGTCCCTCTCTGCCTTGTTGAGCTCCTCTCAAAGTGAAAATAGATGCCCCTATACAGGGAATTTGACGTAAATTCATAGTGAATTTCTCTGAAATTCATAGAAATTTATTATGAATTTAGGTTGAATTTCCTCTATAGGCGCATCTATGTTCATTTTTTAGTAAAGTTAATCACAAATTTGTGATTCACATAAATTTCAAAGAATTCAAATTTTAACTATTCAAATTTGAAAACTAATGGCACTAATGGAAAGTTTATAATTTTTCTAAAACTAATGGCACTAATAGAAAGTTTATAATTTTTTGACCTAGAAGCAAAATGAGTTAAAAAATAAAGCAAAAAAGAGAAAATAAATAATGCAGAAACAAAACAAAAAAACTAGAAACAAAATAAAAATAGCAACAATAAGTATTTTGTTGTAAGTAGAAACAAAATAAAATAAATAAAGCAACAAAAAGTGTTTTCAAATTTGAAAATTAATGGCACTAACAGAAAGTTTATAATTTTTCTAAAACTAAAAGCAAAAAAGAATTAAAAATAAAGAAAAAAAAGAAAATAAATAATGCAGAAAACAAAACAAAAAACTGGAAAAAATAAAAATAGCAACAATAAGTATTTTGTTGTAAGTAGAAACAAAATAAAGTAAATAAAGCAAGAAAGAAAACAAAAAAAAGTGTTTTCAAATTTGAAAACTAATGGCACTAACAGAATGTTTATCATTTTTCTAAAACTTAAAGCAAAAAAGAATTAAAAATAAAGCAAAGAACAAAAGAAAATAAATAATGCAGAAAACAAAACAAAAAACAGGAAAAAAAATAAAAATAGCAACAATAAGTATTTTGTTGTAAGTAGAAATAAAATAAAATAAATAAAGCAAGAAAGAAAACAAAAAAACAAAAAAGTGTTTCCAAATTTGAAAACTAATGGCAGTAACAGAAAGTTTATAATTTTTCTAAAACTAAAAGCAAAAAGAACTAAAAAATAAAGGAAAAAACAAAACAAAATAAATAATGCAAAAAACAAAACAAAAAAATGGAAAATAAAATAAAATAGCAACAATAAGTAAAGAAAACAAAAAAACAAAAAAAGTGCCTCCTACTGGGCCCCCACGGCCTGAATAAGACTTGAAACCGTACCATGGGCCAGGATTCTGGCCCGCAGGAGGCCCAGTAGGCCCACTGGCAGATAAGTGACTTTAGGCCCGTAAGCCTGCATTTGAGAGGAGCTCGAAGTGGTCAGCGCCGCAGCGCTTATAAACCACTGTCTAGCCCTCTCGGCTAGCGAGGTGGGACTAAACATCCCACCACACCGCGCCAGTTCCAGCACAAGGCCTTTGGTCCCGGTTGGTGCCACCAACCAGACCAAAGGTCCGCTTCCGCCCTTTGGGCTCTTGAAAAAGGCCTTTGGTCCCGTTGGTGGCACCAACCGGGACTAAAATGCATTAGTCCCGTTGGTTTCACGAACCGACAAATCTCTTGCTATATATACAACACTTGTCAAAAATTTCATTCAGTTCCTCATTCTCCCCGTCGCCGATGCCGCCCTCTGCCCCGACAAACTGCTCCTCGTCGTTGCCGCCCGCAAGGCGCGCCTCGACGCCATCACGTGCGTTTCGCTGCTTGCCTTGTCGCCCGCCGCGCCAAGGCCACCCTCGTCATCGCCGCCCCCGTCGTCACCCGCGCCCTGCGCTGCCCCGAGCCCACCGTCCTCGTCGTCGTACTCCAGCCATCGCTGCCGCCCTCAAAGTGAGCCCCCCCGCTCCCCTTTCCCATGGTCTCGAGTACCCCTTCCTCTACCCCTGGTCCATGGTCGCCGCCGGCCCCGACGCATTGAAGAGCAAAAGGAGAGAAGGAGAGGAGAGGAGAAGCATAGAAGAGCAGAAGGAGAGGAGAGGCAAAATTTCACAATTTTTGGAGTGGTTTAGAATATGTTTTCAGAAAGTAATTTGAATCTGATTCAAATTTCATTTGAATGAAATTTGAAAAAAATGAACTATGGATCAGAAGGTTTTTGGTGAAATGGAGTGTGGGTACTGTCATGAAGTTAGAGTAATTTTTCTGGTTGTAAAAGAGTTAGGAAAATTTAGAATATGCTAAATATGTCAAAAATGTTTTTTTTGTTCGTAGAAAGGTTTTTGTTCATATATAGAAAGTTTTTATATATGACTATGGATATGTGAGCAATGATGATCCATGGATGTATGCATTGATATATATGAGAAATGATGTTCATAGAATATTTACCAAGTATATATGTATTTTTTCATAGCATTTTTTTCCATTTATATATGTATGTGGCTATAGGTGGATATATATGAGAAATGAGGATCCATGGATGATGCATTTTTTCCAATGATGATCCATAGATGGATGTATCTATGTATAGATGTATGTATGTGGATACATGAGGGGGGTCGATATACCCCCTCTCCGATAGCATTTCCTTCTTCATATGTTGGGTTATTTGATTTAGGTTAGTGCATTTTAGGTCAGTTGATTTATAGTGCATTTTAGGTTAGTTGTTGTTAGTGCATTTTAGGTTAGTAAATTTTAGGTTAGTCTATTTCTTCTTCTTCGAGCATTTTTGTGCATTTTAGGTTAGTATATGTATGCCGCGTCGTTGTCGATATAACCCCCTCCCGGATAACATTATTTTCCCATGTATATGTATGTCGCATCGTTGTCGATATAACCCCCTCCCGGATAACTTCTACATGAGGGGCGGTCGATATATATACCCCCTGTCGACCGTGATAACTTATACCACGGCAGCACCCCCCTCGGCCCTCTCACTCGACCAAAACTCTCGAGGACACCCGAACCCTAGAGAAAAAATGATGTTGGTCTCTTACCCCCCGCCGCGCCCCTACCCGACAAACTCTCTCGAGGCCACCCAAATTTACCAAGTTAAAAGAGCGTTGTTGTTGAGGCCACCCCAAACCCTTGAAGCGTTGTGTCGAGGCCACCCCAAACCCTTGAAGCATTGTCTAGGCCACCCCAAACCCTAGAGAAGCAGCGTCGAGGCCACTAACATGATTCCTTATTGTGATTAGTTAGCTAGTTCTACATTTGCCACTAATATATATCCATCTGTACCATGTTTGAATAATAATTGACATGTTGTAATTATTTGCAGAAACTATGGAGCACTCCCGAGACGAAGCAACAGAAGCGATGTTGGGGGACATAATCCCACAAGGAAGTGATGTCGTTGCGCCATTTCTCAACGACACCGATGGTCAGGAAGGACTGGGTGAAGAAGAGGGCTATGTTCATGATGGCTCCAGCCCATTAATGCTGGTACAAGAAGAGGGCTATGTTCATGATGGCTCCGGTGACCCAATGGAGGTACAAGAAGGAGACCGTGTTGACTGCTCCGGTGACCGAACCGAGTCCGGCCAGGTATATATATATATATATTAGTTAAGCCTGTGTTGACTAGTTAATTGATGCATTCATTGTTTTGGTATATGTACACATATTAATTAGCTCTCGTCTTTCTTCCTTTTTCTAGCCCTCCGGATCAAGTACAACATCGCTAAGGTGACGAGGCCCGAAGAAAAAGTTGAGCTCGATGAAAGGTTTGAGATTGAACCCATCCGAACAAAGAACGCATTTTCTGCTCAGTGCGGGGTTCTTGTTATGGACAAGATCGCGATCAGCATCCAACAATGGTATAAGCCTAAGGAGGAAGACCCCGAGGTGTCTTATTTCAATGATATGCAGAAAGATGATCTTTGTGTTGGGGAACGTAGTAATTTCAAAAAAAATTGTACACACACGCAAGGATCATGGTGATGCGTAGCGACGAGAGGGGAGAGTGTTGTCCACGTACCCTCGTAGACCAAAAGCGGAAGCGTTAGAACAACGCGGTTGATGTAGTCGTACGTCTTCACGATCCGACCTATCCATGTACCGAACGTACGGCACCTCCGAGTTCAGCACACGTTCAGCTCGATGACGATCCCCGGACTCCGATCCAGCAGGGTGTCGGGGATGAGTTCCATCAGCACGATGGCATGGTGACGGTGATGATGTTCCACCGACGCAGGGCTTCGCCTAAGCACCGCTACGATATGACCGAGGTGGAATATGGTGGAAGGGGGCACCACACACGGCTAAGGAACGATCACGAAGATCAACTTGTGTGTCATGAGGTGCCCCCTGTCCCCGTATATAAAGGAGCCAAGGGGGAGGGGGCGGCCGGCCAAGGAGGGCACGTCAAGGGGGAGTCCTACTCCCACCGGGAGTAGGACTCCCTTCTTTCCTAGTTGGAGAAGGAGAAGGTGGGAAGGAGGAGGGAGAGGATGGAAAGTGGGGGCGCCGCCTCCCTCTCCTTGTCCTATTCGGACTAGGGGGGAGGGGGCGCGGCCAGCATTTGCATCCTCTCTTCCTCTCCACTAGGGCCCATGTAGGCCCATTAAGCCCCCGGGGGGTTCCGGTAACCTCCCGGTACTCCTATAAAATCCTGATTTCACCCAGAATGATTCCGATATCCAAATATAGGCTTCCAATATATCAATCTTTATGTCTCGACCATTTCGAGACTCCTTGTCATGTCCGTGATCACATCCGGGACTCCGAACAATCTTTTGTACATCGAAACTTATAAACTCATAATATATCTGTCATCGTAACGTTTGCGGACCCTAGGGGTTCGAGAACTATGTAGACATGACCTAGAACTATTTCTGGTCAATAACCAATAGCAGAACCTGGATGCTCATATTGGCTCCTACATATTCTACGAAGATCTTTATTCGTCAAACCGCATAACAACATACGTTGTTCCCTTTGTCCTCGGTATGTTACTTGCCCGAGATTCGATCGTTGGTATCTAATACCTAGCTTAATCTCGTTACTAGCATGTCTCTTTACTCGTTACGTAATGCATCATTCCGTAACCAACCCATTGGCCACATTGCCTGCAAGGCTTATAGTGATGTGCATTACCGAGAGGGCCCAGAGATACCTCTCCGACAATCGGAGTGACAAAACCTAATCTCAAAATACGCCAACTCAACATGTACCATTGGAGACACCTGTAGAGCTCCTTTATAACCACCCAGTTACGTTGTGACGTTTGGTAGCACACAAAGTGTTCCTCCGGTAAATGGGAGTTGCATAATCTCATAGTTGTAGGAACTTTGTATAAGTCATGAATAAAGCAATAGCAACATACTAAACGATCAAATGCTAAGCTAATGGAATGGGTCAAGTCAATCACATCATTCTTCTAATGATGTGATCCTGTTAATCAAATGACAACACATGTCTATGGTTAGGAAACACAACCATCTTTGATTAATGAGCTAGTCAAGTAGAGGCATACTAGTGATGTTAAGTTTGTCTACGTATTCACACATGTATTATGTTTCTGGTTAATACAACTCTAGCATGAATAATAAACATTTATCTTGATATGAGGAAATAAATAATAACTTTATTATTGCCTCTAGGGCATATTTCCTTCAGTCTCCCACTTGCACTAGAGTCAATAATCTAGAATACACAGTAATGATTCTAACACCCATGGAGTCTTGGTGCTGATCATGTTTTGCTCGTGGAAGAGGCTTAGTCAACGGGTCTGCAACATTCAGATCCGTATGTATCTTGCAAATCTCTATGTCTCCCACCTGGACTTGGTCCCGGATGGAATTGAAGCGTCTCTTGATGTCCTTGGTCCTCATGTGAAATCTGGATTCCTTTGCCAAGGCAATTGCACCGGTATTGTCATAGAAGATCTTCATTGGTCCCGATGCACTAGGTATGACACCTAGATCAGAAATCAACTCCTTCATCCAGACTCCTTTATTTGCTGCTTCCGAAGAAGCTATGTACTCTGCTTCGCATGTAGATCCCGCCACGACGCTTTGTTTAGAACTGCACCAACTTACAGCTCCACCGTTTAATAAAAACACATATCCGGTTTGTGATTTAGAATCGTCCGGATCAGTGTCAAAGCTTGCATCGATGTAACCATTTACGACTAGCTCTTTGTCACCTCCATAAACGAGAAACATATCCTTAGTCCTTTTCAGGTATTTCAGGATATTCTTGACCGCTGTCCAGTGATCCACTGCTGGATTACTTTGGTACCTACCTGCCAAGCTTATTGCTAAGCATACGTCAGGTCTGGTACACAGCATTGCATACATGATAGAGCATATGGCTGAAGCACATCTTTCATTTTCTCTCTATCTTCTGCTGTGGTCGGGCATTGAGTCAGACTCAACTTCACACCTTGTAATACAGGCAGGAACCCTTTCTTTGCCTAATCCATTTTGAACTTTTTCAAAACTTTATCAAGGTATGTGCTTTGTGAAAGTCCAATTAAGCGTCTTGATCTATCTCTATAGATCTTCGTTCCCAATATGTAAGCAGCTTCACCGAGGTCTTTCATTGAAAAACTTTTATTCAAGTATCCCTCTATCCTATCCAGAAATTCTATATCATTTCCAATTAACAATATGTCATCTACATATAATATCAGAAATGCTACAGAGCTCCCACTCAGTTTCTTGTAAATACAGGCTTCTCCAAAAGTCTGTATAAAACCATATGCTTTGATCACACTATCAAAGTGTTTATTCCAACTCCGAGATGCCTGCACCAGTCCATAAATGGAACGCTGGAGCTTGCACACTTTGTTAGCACCTTTTGGATCGACAAAACCTTCCGGTTGCATCATATACAACTCTTCTTCCAGAAATCCATTCAGGAATGCAGTTTTGACATCCTTTTGCCAAATTTCATAATCATAAAATGCGGCAATTGCTAACATGATTCGGACAGACTTAAGCATCGCTACGGGTGAGAAAGTCTCATCGTAGTCAACTCCTTGAACTTGTCAAAAACCTTTCATAACAAGTCGAGCTTTGTAGACAGTTACATTACCATCAGCGTCAGTCTTCTTCTTGAAAATCCATTTATTCTCGATGGCTTGCTGATCATCGGGCAAGTCAACCAAAGTCCATACTTTGTTCTCATACATGGATCCCATCTTAGACTTCATGGCCTCAAGCTATTTCGCGGAATCTGGGCTCATCATCGCTTCCTCATAGTTCGTAGGTTCGCCAGGGTCAAGTAACATGACTTTCAGAATAGGATTACCGTACCACTCTAGCGGATCTTACTCTGGTAGACCTACGAGGTACAGTAGTAACTTGATCTGAAGTTTCATGATCAATATCATTAGCTTCCTCACTGATTAGTGTAGTTGTCACAGGAACCGGTTCTTGTGATGAACTACTTTCCAACAAGGGAGCAGGTACAGTTACCTCATCAAGTTCTACTTTCCTCCCACTCACTTCTTTCGAGAGAAACTCCTTCTCTAGAAAGGATCCAAATTTAGCAACGAAAATCTTGCCTTCAGATCTGTGATAGAAGGTGTACCCAATATTCTCTTTTGGGTATCCTATGAGAAACATTTCTACGATTTGGGTTCGAGCCTATCTGGTTGAAGTTTCTTCACATAAGCATCGCAGCCCCAAACTTTAAGAAATGACAACTTTGGTTTCTTGCCAAACCACAGTTCATAAGGTGTCGTCTCAACGGATTTTGATGGTGCCCAATTTAACGTGAATGCGGCCGTCTCTAAAGCATAACCCCGAAACGATAGCGGTAAATCAGTAAGAGACATCATAGATCGCACCATATCTAGTAAAGTACGGTTCTGACGCCGACACACCATTTCGTTGTGGTGTTCCGGTGGCGGAGTTGCTAAACTATTCCGCATTGTTTCAAATGTAGACCAAACTCGTAACTCAAATATTCTCCTCCACGATCAGATCGTAGAAATTTTATTTTCTTGTTACGATGATTTTCCACTTCACTCTGAAATTCTTTGAACATTCAAATGTTTCAGACTTGTGTTTCATTAAGTAGATATACCCATATCTACTCAAATCATCCATGAAGGTGAGAAAATAACGATACCCTCCGCGAGCTTCAATATTCATTGAACCACATACATCAGTATGTATGATTTCCAACAAATCAGTTGCTCGCTCCATAGTTCCGGAGAACGGCATTTTAGTCATCTTGCCCATGAGGCACGGTTCGCAAGTACCAAATGATTCATAATCAAGTGATGCCAGAAGTCCATCAGTATGGAGTTTCTTCATGCGCTTTACACCGATATGACCAAAACGGCAGTGCCACAAATAAGTTGCACAATCATTATCAACTCTGCATCTTTTGGCTTCAACATTATGAATATTTGTATGACTACTATCGAGATTCAATAAAAATAGACCACTCTTCAAGGGTGCATGACCATAAAAGATATTACTCATATAAATAGAACAACCATTATTCTCTGATTTAAATGAATAACCGTCTCGCATCAAACAAGATCCAGATATAATGTTCATGCTCAACGCTGGCACCAAATAACAATTTATTAGGTCTAAAACTAATCCCGATGGTAGATGTAGAGGTAGCGTGCCGACCGCGATTACATTGACTTTGGAACCATTTCCCAGGTGCATCGTCACCTCGTCCTTAGCCAATCTTCGCTTAATCCGTAGTCCCTGTTTTGAGTTGCAAATATTAGCAACAGAACCAGTATCAAATACCTAGGTGCTACTGCGAGCATTAGTAAGGTACACATCAATAACATGTATATCACATATACCATTGTTCACTTTGCCATCCTTCTTATCCGCCAAATACTTGGGGCAGTTCCGCTTCCAGTGTCCAGTCTGCTTGAAGTAGAAGCACTGATTCTCAGACTTAGGTCCATACTTGGGTTTCTTCTCTTCAGCAGCAACTTGTTTGCTGTTCTTCTTGAAGTTCCCCTTCTTCTTCCCTTTGCCCTTTTTCTTGAAACTGATGGTCTTATTGACCATCAACACTTGATGCTCCTTCTTGATTTCTACCTCCGCAGCCTTTAGCATAGCGAAGTGCTCGGGAATTGTCTTGTCCATCCCTTGCATATTATTGTTCATCACGAAGCTCTTGTAGCTTGGTGGCAGTGATTGAAGAATTCTGTCAATGACACTATCATCAAGAAGATTAACTCCCAGTTGAATCAAGTGATTATTATACCCAGACATTTTGAGTATGTGTTCACTGACAGAACTATTCTCCTCCTTCTTACAGCTATAGAACTTATTGGAGACTTCATATCTCTCAATCCGGCATTTGCTTGAAATATTAACTTCAACTCTGGAACATCTCATATGCTCCATGACGCTCAAAACGTCGTTGAAGACCAGGTTCCAAGCCGTAAAGCATGGCACATCGAACTATCGAGTAGTCATCACTTTGCTCGCCAGACGTTCTTAACATCGCGGCCAGACCGCCACCTCCAACCCCAATTCGGTCATTCAACATGTCGGTCACATCATGTGCGGAATTCCAGCTGCCGAGCTCTCGGACGGGAACTCTGGCAAGCAAGGATGCAGCTCATCTTCGGATGCGACTTAAACCCCCATCTTTATATTTTTATGCCTCTTTTGCTTAGTTGGAACGCTCGTGTTGGAATATTCGTGGTCCGAACTCTGAATACAAATAATTAGCGCTTTCTAATGCCATCAACTCTAGTGGTTGTGCGGTTATCGCTTGCAGTGAAACGAAAAAATCTTCTTTTGATAATGCCTTTATTAAATCATGCTGCCCAAGAAGATTTGATAAGTATGATTTCATCCTCTAGAGGGGCATCAAAGTGAATTGCAACCATCTGGAATAGTGCGGTTTTCACAGCTACGTACTACGGTGGTCTCCGAAGAATTTGGGCTTGTTACTCGCTTTCACTCCACCCAATCGGCGCAAACCTGGACTTTAGTGAATGTTTATGGGCCTTGCCAAGGTGACTCCCGAAATAACTTCATTGCATGGCTATTTTCACTAGATATTTCGCTAATGAAGACTGGCCTCGTGTGGTGACTTTAATTTCATTAGAGGCCCGAAAACCATAACAAACCAGGTGGTCACTTTGGAGACATGATAACATTTAATGATTTCATCGAACTCGGGCTTTAATTGAAGCGCCACTTAAGGGCGAACGTACACCGAGTAACATGCAAACCGATCCTCTACTCGAGCAACTTGATTGGTTCTTCACTAGTAACCATTGGACCACCTCATACCCAAACACTATAGTTAAACCCCTTGGCAGGCCGGTATCTGATCATATTCCTTGTGTCATCACTATTGAAACTAAGATTCCTCGATCAAATTTGTTCAGATTTGAGTCTTATTGGATACATCACCCGGGCTTCCTAGATACGGTCAAGAGGGCCTGGACCAAACCTGTTCACTCGACAAATATGGCATCAATTATGTCCAAAAAACTTAAGCACCTGCGGCATGAACTGAGATGCTGGAGCAAGAACATCTCTAAGCTATCTATTGCTATCGAAAATTCTAATAGGGCTCTGCTTGAAATTGATGGCTTGGAAAACAGGAGGCCTCTCACAATTCCCGAAGCCAATTTCAGAGCAATTCTCAAGAAACATCTACTTAGGTTGCTTACATATCAAAGACAATACTGGAAGAAGCGTTGCACAATCCGTTGGGTCCAGTTCGGGGATGAAAATTCAAAAAAATTTCAAGCAATGGCATCCGAGAGATATCGACGAAACAATATATCGTCCCTCACAACTGACTCAGGGTTTTGTGCGGAGGACCACGCAAGCAAGGAGGCAATCATTTTTCAGACCTTCAAAGACCGACCTGGCACTAAAACCAACCATGCTATGAAGTTTGACTTGCCCAGAATCATCAAAAAAATTGATGGCCTTGATGCCCTGACGGTCCCCTTCACAGTGGAGGAGATAGATCATGTAATCAGAACGATGCCAGCTGATCGTGCTCCGGGCCCTGATGGATTTACTGGTATATTCCTTAAGACTTGCTGGGAGGTGATCAAGGATGAATTTTACAAGCTTTGTAACGAATTCTTTGAAGGAAATCTAAACCTAGAGAGCATTAATGAAGGCCTAATCACTCTCATTCCAAAGGTTAATGCACCTTCAACAATCAATGAGTATCGACCGATCACTCTTCTTAACTGCTGTCTCAAGGTAATAACTAAACTGCTGGCCAAGATTACAAAGACTCGTCCTCAAAATTGTGCACCGCAATCAATACGGTTTCCTCAAGGGGCGCACGATTCAAGATTGTCTTGCCTGGGCATTCGAATACATCTACCAGTGCCAGGCTTCCAAGAAAGAGATTATATTATTCAAACTGGATTTTGCGAAAGCCTTCGACACTATTGATCATGATGCTATGATTGAGATCATGCGCAACATGGGCTTCAATGAGAAGTGGCTCGGTTGGATAAAATGTATCTTTGCCTCGGGAAAGTCAGCTGTCCTTCTTAATGGAGTCCCTGGCCGACAATTTCATTGCAAATGCGGTGTTCGACAAGGTGATCCTTTGTCCCCCCTCATTTTTGTCCTAGCCGCGAATCTCCTTCAAGCTGCAATAAATGATGCTTTTGCTAGAGATTCCATTAAGTTACCCTTCCCATGCAATACCCAAAAGGACTACCCTGTTATCCAATATGCAGACGACACAATACTTGCCATGCCAGCTTGCCCCCAACAGGCTACAATCATCAAAAGCATTCTGTCTGATTATGCTACTTCCATTGGACTAAAAATAAACTTTCACAAGTCCACATTGGTGCCGATCAACTGTGATGAAACACTATGCATCAGCCTGGCGAATATCTTTGGATGTGTGGTGGGAAAAATGCCATTTACGTACCTCGGCCTGCCCATGGGAACTACTAAACCATCCACGCATGATCTCATGCCGCTGGTATGTAGACTAGAAAGGAGATTATCGGCAACGTTGAATATGATATCCTATGGTGGCAAGCTCTCTCTACTAAACTCAGTCATCACCTCACTCTTTATTTTCGCCATGTGCACACTCAAGCTCCCAGCCGGAATAGTGGAACTATTGGACAAGATACGGCGAAAATGCTTATGGACAAAGAAAACGGATCAAGGAGACACATGTAACTCCCTAGCTGCATGGGATATGGTCTGCAAACTGAAACAATGCGGTGGCCTTGGAGTTATCAACTTGAAAACCCAGAATGAGGCGCTTCTACTAAAGTTTCTCCATAAGTTTTACAATCATGAGGATCTGCCCTGGGTGGAACTGGTCTGGAATTCTTATTACACCTCCCGCATACCCCATGCCACAGATCTTTGTGGCTCCTTTTGGTGGAAGGACGTCTCAAGGTTAATGCCCATTTATAGAGGAATCACACAGGTGACTGTGCACAATGGTGCAACCACACTATTCTGGAAAGATTTATGGATGGATGAGATTTTAGCAGAGACCCACCCTCGCGCTTTCCCTTTTGCAAAAGATGAAGACATCTCTGTCGCGGCATTTCTTGGAACCACCAGCTTGCATGCAACGTTTCACCTCCCCTTGTCTGAACAGGCTCATGCAGAAACCAGAGATCTTCAACTCATGACCTCGGACGTTCAACTTGAAGATCCTCTAGTTCATGATGAATGGAGGTATACATGGGGCTCCAACTACTATGCGGCCAACAAATTCTATGATTTCTACTTCAGAGATATTAAAGCTCATCCTGCCTTCTCATGGCTTTGGAAATCCAAAACCACAATGAAACTCAAAGTTTTTGGGTGCCTCCTACTCTCGGACAGGTTAAACACCAGAAATATGCTGAAGCGCAGGCATTAAAACATTGGTAACACATTTGACTGTCTGCTCTGCCCTACATGCAAGGATGAAACAGTGGAGCACCTTTTCTTTCATTGCCCATTTAGTTTGCTCTATTGGGACAAAATTGGAATGCAAGGGACAAAATTGGAATGCAAGGGACAAGATTGGACTGGGTGGAAGCAGCTAGAACATCTTGGAACCGACCATTATTTGTAGAGATCTTACTTCAATCTGCTTGGAGCATCTGGAAAGAAAGGAACAACAAACACTTCAGAGGAATAAACCCCTCCACAAACTCCTGGCTCTCTAGATTACGAAAAGACTTAGATCTCCTCACCTATAGGGTGGGGGATAAGAATAAACCTTCCTTACTTTCCTTCTTACAAACCTTGTAATAATCCCCCCCCCCTCTTTCTATTCCACCCACAAAGTGGGTTGGATATGTAACTTTAACACCATGTACAGCTGCTGATTCTTTTATTTAATTATCAGTAGGAGCCTCTCCTACTGTTTCAAGGCTCAAAAAAAACATCGTCAGTTGCATCTGCAGCAGGCCTGACACCCAGCGGTGCTTCCAGGACGTAATTCTTCTGTGCAGCAATGAGGATAATCCTCAGGTTATCGACCCAGTCCGTGTAATCGCTACCATCATCTTTCAACTTAGCTTTCTCAAGGAACGCATTAAAATTCAACGGAACAACAGCACGAGCCATCTATCTACAACAAACATAGACAAGCAAAATACTATCAGGTACTAAGTTCATGATAAATTTAAGTTCAATTAATCATATTACTTAAGAACTCCCACTTAGACAGACATCTCTCTAGTCATCTAAGTTATCACGTGATCCAAATCAACTAAACCATGTCCGATCATCACGTGAGATGGAGTAGTTTCAATGGTGAACATGACTATGTTGATCATATCTACTATATGATTCACGTTCGACCTTTCGGTCTCCGTGTTCCAAGGCCATATCTGTATATGCTAGGCTCTTCAAGTTTAACCTGAGTATTCCGCGTGTGCAACTGTTTTGCACACGTTGTATTTGAACGTAGAGCCTATCACACCCGATCATCACGTGGTGTCTCAGCACGAAGAACTTTCACAACGGTCCATACTCAGGGAGAACACTTCTTGATACTTTAGTGAGAGATCATCTTAAAATGCTACCTTCAATCATAGCAAGATAAGATGCATAAAGGATAAACATCACATGCAATCAATATAAGTGATATGATATGGCCATCATCATCTTGTGCTTGTGATCTCCATCTCCGAAGCACCGTCGTGATCACCATCGTCACCGGCGCGACACCTTGATCTCCATCGTAGCATCGTTGTCGTTTACGCCATCTATTGCTTCTACGACTATCGCTACCGCTTAGTGATAAAGTAAAGCAATTACAGGGCATTTGCATTTCATACAATAAAGGGACAACCATATGGCTCCTGCAAGTTGCCGATAACTTCGGTTACAAAACATGATCATCTAATACAATAAAATATAACATCACGTCTTGACCATATCACATCATAACATGCCCTGCAAAAACAAGTTAGACGTCCTCTACTTTGTTGTTGCAAATTTTACGTGGCTGCTACGGGCTAAGCAAGAACCGTTCTTACCTACGCATCAAAACCACAATGATAGTTCGTCAAGTTAGTGCTGTTTTAACCTTCGCAAGGACCGGGCGTAGCCACACTCGATTCAACTAAAGTGAGAGAGACAGACACCCGCCAGTCACCTTTAAGCACGAGTGCTCGTAACGGTGAAACCAGTCTCGCGTAAGTGTATGCATAATGTCGGTCCAGGCCGCTTCATCTCACAATACCGCTGAACCAAAGTATGACATGCTGGTAAGCAGTATGACTTGTATCGCCCACAACTCACTTGTGTTCTACTCGTGCATATCACATCTAGGCATAAAACCAGGCTCGGATGCCACTGTTGGGGAATGTAGTAATTTCAAAAGATTTCCTACGCACACGTAAGGATCATGGTGATGCATAGCAACGAGAGGGGAGAGTGTTGTCCACGTACCCTCGTAGACCGAAAGCGGAAGCGTTAGATCAACGCGGTTGATGTAGTCGTATGTCTTCACGATCCGACCGATCCAAGTACCGAACGTACGGCACTTCCGAGTTCAGCACACGTTCAGCTCGATGACGATCCCCGGACTCCGATCCAGCAGGGTGTCGGGGATGAGTTCCGTCAGCACGACGGCGTGGTGATGGTGATGATGTTCTACCGACGCAGGGCTTTGCCTAACCACCGCTACGATATGACCGAGGTGGAATATGGTGGAGGGGGGCACCGCACACGGCTAAGGATCGATCACGAAGATCAACTTGTGTGTCATGAGGTGCCCCCCTGTGCCCGTATATAAAGGAGCCAAGGGGGAGGGGGCGGCCGGCCAAGGAGGGCGCGCCAAGGGGAAGTCCTACTCCCACCGGGAGTAGGACTCCCTTCTTTCCTAGTTGGAGAAGGAGAAGGGGGAAGGAGGAGGGAGAGAGGAAGGAAAGGGGGGGCGCCGCCCCCCTCTCTTTGTCCTATTCGGACTAGGGGGGGGGCGCGTCCAGCCCTTGCCTCCTCTCTTCCTCTCCACTAGGGCCCGTGTAGGTCCATTAAGCCCCCCGAGGGGTTCCGGTAACCTCTCGGTACTCCGGTAAAATCCCGATTTCACTCAAAACGATTCTGATATCCAAATATAGGCTTCCAATATATCAATCTTTATGTCTCAACCATTTCGAGACTCCTCATCATGTCCGTGATCACATCCTGGACTCCGGACAATCTTCGGTACATCAAAACTTATAAACTCATAATAAATCTCTCATCGTAACGTTAAGCATGCGGACCCTACGGGTTCGAGAACTATGTAGACATGACCTAGAACTGTTTCTGGTCAATAACCAATAGCGGAACCTGGATGCTCATATTGGCTCCTACATATTCTATGAAGATCTTTATCAGTCAAACCGCATAACAACATACGTTGTTCCCTTTGTCATCGGTATGTTACTTGCCTGAGATTCGATCGTTGGTATCCAATACCTAGTTTAATCTCGTTACCGGCAAGTCTCTTTACTCGTTACGTAATGCATCATTCCGTAACCAATTCATTGGCCACAATGCTTGCAAGGCTTATAGTGATGTGCATTACCGAGAGGGCCCAGAGATACCTCTCCGACAATCGGAGTGACAAAACCTAATCTCGAAATACGCCAACTCAACATGTACCATTGGAGACACCTGTAGAGCTCCTTTATAATCACCCAGTTACGTTGTGACGTTTGGTAGCACACAAAGTGTTCCTCCGGTAAACGAGAGTTGCATAATCTCATAGTTGTAGGAACTTTGTATAAGTCATGAAGAAAGCAATAGCAACATACTAAATGATCAAATGCTAAGCTAAGGGAATGGGTCAACTCAATCACATCATTGTTCTAATGATGTGATCCCGTTATTCAAATGACAACACGTGTCTATGGTTAGGAAACACAACCATCTTTGATTAATGAGCTAGTCAAGTAGAGGCATACTAGTGACGTTAAGTTTGTCTATGTATTCACACATGTATTATGTTTCCGGTTAATACAATTCTAGCATGAATAATAAACATTTATCATGATATGAGGAAATAATAATAACTTTATTATTGCCTCTAGGGCATATTTCCTTCACTTTGGACTGATCTGAAGGCAAATTTCACCCTACCGCTAGAGGAGGATCCGGAGAAGCTAGTTAAAGAGCAATTAATCAAGTCGTGTGCTCTTAAGAAGATGGCAAGCCTATTCAGGAGGTGGATGAAAGAGCTGAACAAGTTTGTCGACAAAGAAGAGACACCAGAATTCATCGGCAAATATGAGAAGATCAAAGATCACTGGCCCGCATTTGTGGCCCACAAGACATCGGAAAAGAGTAAGAAGATGTCGGAGACAAACAAGCAAAATGCTGCGAAGAAGAAGTTTCACCATCGCACGGGGTCAGGTGGCTACCTCAAAGTCGGGCCTAAGTGGTCCAAGGCTGAGAATGATCTGCTTGATAAAGGGATCGAACCAGAGACAATGAGCTGGCCAGACCGTAGCCGGACTTGGTTCTTCAGGGCTGGCTGAACCTTGGACCCTGTATCAGGGAAGTGCCGTTGGACGGACGAGCAACTGAAAATACCAGTCAACAAGCTTCGGCACTATATCGATGCAGCGCAGCAAGGGACGTTCGTTCCAGACAGGGAGAAGGACGAGCCAACAATGGCCCTCGGGAATCCTAAGAACCCTGGACGGACATGAGGCATGCCAGGCTCCATTCAGTGGAAGGTTGGTTTTCTGGACGCAGGGGGTTACAAAACCTAGGAGAGGAGGAAGAAACTGGAGCAGAGCCAATTGCAAGCGCTGCACGGAAGGATAATGGGCTAGAGGAACGAGAAGCAGATCGCAGCAAACGACCTGCCAAAGCTTTCCACAAAGCTACCCCGCCATCTCAGCGCAGAAGCAGCGTGGCTTCCACCGAGCTGCTTCAGCCGGAGCATGTCTTGATGGCTCCTGCCAGCTATCCCGTGGATGCTATCATGGAGTCTCAAAATTGCCACATTATGACGCAATGGATGAATTTGAAGGTCAAGCCAGCTGTTGGCTCTGTTTATCCTACTGAACCCGGCACAACTTTTCACTGCCGGCCGATTCCAGAAGGATATGCTAGGGTGATGGTGGATGAAATAACAGAGGGATTTGAGGACCTCCAGCTTGACCACCCTACCGGTGAAGGGGAGACTAGGCTGGGTTGTGCTCTGAAGACTCCATGCCTATGGCGGAAGGAGCTCATTAACCTTCCGAACTGGACGCCTCCGCCTCCTCCTCCTCCTCCGGCGAGTCAGGGCACTCCGCCTCCTCCACCGCCTCCTCCTCCGGCGAGTGACGATCAGGGCACTGGGCCTCCTTCCCCGGCGCGTGGCGGCACTCCGCCTCCTTCTCCGCTCGCGCCGGCGCGCCCGAGCAGCCAGCAACCTCCTCCTTCTCCGCCTTGCTAGCAAGGGCGAAAGAGACCCGCCGCCGCCCCGGCTGCTTCGGCGCTTTGTTGTCCTTCTCCTCCGCCTCGTAAGCAAGCACGAAAGAAGACAGACGCAGCAGCCGCTCCGTCTGCTCCGGCGTCTAGCAGTACAGCCAAAGGCGGGAGGCAATACAGATACGGTCCTTCTCTCAAGCCTCTAGAGAAGTTACCGTACGAGAGGACCGAGGAGGAAAATGCGAAGATCGTGCGGGCCGAAGTGGACGACTTCTTTGAAGGGTTGAAAGCAAAGAGACATCCACCTCCGAAGGAGAAGGTAGATCCGGTGAAAGCAAAGCGCACTCTCGATGCCCTGAGGAAACCAGCAAAATCTCCGCTGAGAACCAACTATGAGTGCATTACTGAACAGACATATCTCCAAGCGGAGCGGTCAGGAAGTACTGTCAGACATCAAAGGTCAGAAGAACGAGCAGCTGTGAAAAAAATTGCCCAGCTCGGCGAACAAGAAAATCAATCATCCCCCCCGCTCAATGTGTCTAGCGGCGACATCGTCACTAATGCTCCGGGGACGGTGGCTGGTTATGGCAATCTTGCAGATTACCTGCCAGACGATCAACTTCCTGATTTCATGGAGGTGGACGAACACAAATACGAGTACGGGAAGCTTCTCGTCAAAGATGAAAAATCTCTAACAACGATGATGCGAAGATTCCATAATCGGTACATGAAAACCTGTAGAGAGTCTGGGGGGACGAATACTTTGTATCTGAACATTAAAGAGGAGCATGACCTCGTTGGAACTGATCTGTTGCCTATTCCATTTGGGGAGTTCTTCGAGTTCTTCAATCAAAAGGCCCTCGATAAAATAACGGTCTTTTGCTACTGTCTGTAAGTACTATTTCTGTCATTAAGTCTCTATATATATCTCAGCTCTTTCATTGCATGTATTTATAATTAATTATCCTCGCTATATTATGCAGATTGAAGACCGTCGAGTGCAGAAAACAAGAAATGTATGATATTGGGTTCATTAACACAAATATCATAGATGAAATTCAGGTTAAAAAGCACGCCAAAGAGGCCGAGGCCAACTTGCTACAATCGTTGATCAAAAATCAAAACAAAGATACCATACTCTTTCCTTACAACTTCAAGTGAGTGCTACTGTCGTGTGCATATTCGGTTTCCCTTATTACTCGAGCGAGGTTATAGTAATGTAATTGATGACTTATGCATACGTGCGCAGCTTCCACTATGCTCTTCTGGAGATTAAGCTTGACCGGGGACTAGTAACAGTCTTAGACTCGAGACGAAAAGATCACGAAACCTATGCGGACATGACTAAAATGCTCAACAAATAAGTTCAATCGATCATTATCACACCATTTCGGCAATTTTTTGTTCATTTCCTGATATCTCAAGTAATAATAATTATTTTCTTCGTCTTGCAGGGTTTGGAAACACTTCACCGCAGAAGCTCCGGGAGTGCCGAAGGAGCTGCGATATACATACCCGAAAGTAAGTACTACTGGCTAGCTAGTTGCGCGCATCTCCCGTTGATTCTATAGCTATACTTTCATCAATGCCACTTATAATGCTTCATTATCAGTTTGATTGACCTCTATTTCTTGTAAAGTGCTTGTGGCAGGAACAAGGGAATAATTACTATGGATACTACGTGTGCTAGTTCATCTACAACGCGACTTTAAAAAATAAGCGGGGCTACTCTAAAAGACAATATGAAGTGCGTAAGCAATAATATTCACAATTTCATTTTATTACACCATCATTTCTGTTGAGTTTCATTCATATATATGTATTAATTAACCCCCTCCCCCTCTTCAAATTAGACGTGGCAGATGCGGAATGAACTCCTAGAACAAGATCGCATGAAAGCAATTCAAGAGGAATTGGCGGGATTCTTTCTTGACCACGTCATCAATAAAGCCTGAGAATACCAGGTGGAAGTTGATTTCAATTGCTAGGGGGTTGTAAGAGATCTTACATATTGTATATGTATGTAACCAGTAGCGTCGGATAGATAATACGAAAACTTGTTGTTCAACCAATCTCTCGGAGAAGGAGAGGTCGATCGATCACTTCTCTCGGTATGCATGACGAACTTCTGTACTTAATGGTTCCCTTCATTTTCTTACTAGCTAGCGTGTCGAGGGCCTCTCTATGTATAGTACGTAGCGTCGACCAAGCACGGACATAAGAGAGGACACTTCTCTCTATTAATTAGCTAGCTAACACAATATATGAAACACCTAAATTAACCCCCAAAACCCCAACCCACCCCCTTCAAAAAACAAACCCCAGCCACCGAAATGTTGTGGCGTGGATGCCTTTTGGTCCCGGTTGGTGCAACCAACGGGACCAAAGGCCGCCTTTACTGGGCTCAGGCACCGCCACGTGGAGGCCCATCTGTCCCGGTTCGTGTTAGAACCGGGACTAAAGGTCTAGGGCATTAGTAACGACCCTTTAGTCCCGGTTCAAGAACCGGGACAAAAGGCTCTCACTAACCGGGACTAATAGGTGTTTTTCTACTAGTGGGCCCAGTCAAACAGGGTCAAGTTTTGTTGCCAGGTCCGCACTGACAACGCGCCCATCGGTCAGATCCGGCGTCAACCCACATTTAGTGACCGATCAGTGTTTTCTGAAAACTGTCAGCACAATGTTGGCGGTTTTTTAAAAAAAACCCGAAAAGTAATGGTTTTTTGAATTAGGGTCCTCAATTGTGGTGTTTTTTTGCAATTTACTCCTAGTCAAGACACGTTTTCGAAACAAAATGAACATGATTTTCTTCGACATTACATGATTGACAATAATGGTAAGGATCATAGCAAAGTTCACATGATCGACGTGTTCAACCTTGTAGGTCGTAGCGCTCAATTTAAGTGAATAGAAATGTAGCATTCATCACACTATCGTGAGACTTAAAATATTGTGATGTTCAATGACTTACGTGAACATCGGACTTTCGCCCCCCTCAAGTCTAAATCCTGGCTCCGCCCCTATGTACCCCAAACCCAGTATGTCGATTGGTTGGGGCCTCCGACTTTAGATGTTAGGTTTTCGTGCGATGTCTGTTTGGTATTAGGCCTGGATTATCGGCACCCTTTCATCAAAAGGATATAAGTATTGACAGTTGTTGCTAAGATGATGGTTTCAGACTATCTGGTATACTACTTTGTAAGGTCTTTGTGAATAATCAATAAGACGGCTGCATACATCATCAACATGCAGAGACCGAGGTAATCCCTTTTTATAAAAAGATAATTAATTACACACATCTGGCTGTGTAATTATGCTTGGAGTTGATCACTTCTTCACTAGTAGCAGAATAGAGTATATCGATCGTGCTTAAGACCACTGCCCGTGCTTGATTGACTTAGAACAAGACTAGTGGCTGCTCCTGATGTTTGCGCTGCGACAGCGCCTTTGACTCCCCCAACATGCAGCTGAACCCATCGTCGTGCTACTAGCTTCACCAAAGCTTTTCGTACCGACATGCACCGTGGTTACTTGGATGTCACAGGTCGGCACCTTCTGCCAGTTCTACTTGTTTTTTGTCATCCTGAGACCTACCATTCCAAAACTATTCTGAAAGATCGATGTTACTACTTGAACCATCTAACGAGCTAGTGAATTCAGAAAAGAGAGAGAACTGAGAGCCAGAATCACCGAATTGCAGGCATCACCAACCTCCTCTATTTTGACGCATAAGCAATTTTATAGCGGCCGGATCCTGTCTGCGGTCCTCCCTCCGTATGGATATGGGTAGGATTGATCTTAACCACGAGTAAAAAGGACAGAGCCATAACGTTGTCATATTTTGCCTGCACTAAATTTTAGACCGACCATGATGTTCCCTTTGGTTAATAAGCTATGATAGTTTTGTGATTATATTGTTAGTTTGAAAAGATCTTGGCAATATGGTTGTGTGTGCGTCACGATGATCTAGATGCCGACGGACTAAGGACATCTCCGACGGCAACCATCAAACCGCCGACAACCGTCCGGACCGCCACGGTCCGGACGTTTTTTAGGATCCAACGCAATCATGTATCGGTCCTCTAGTCAGTCTGGACATCCTTTTTCCCTTGGCGGGTGGGGGGGGGGGTCATCATGGAAGTAATGCTACGTGACTCGGCGGGAGGCAACGATGAACGATGCAACCTCTCGGGCGTTGCCGCTTCAATGCGGACGCTGCAGCCGGAGAAACCAAATCTGGACATCCTTTTTCCCTTGGTTGGTTACACGAACCGGGACTAAAAGTGAACTTCTAGTCCCGGTTCGTGGCATGAACCGGTACTATAGGTCATGGTCGGGTCGCAGCCTGACACAAGCCTGCCACCACCTCTTTAGTACCGGTTCGTGGCACGAACCGGTACTAAAGGTTCGCCACGAACCGGTACTAATGAGAGCTGCCGACCTAGCCGTTAGACCCTGCACTAGTGGTCATATTAGTGCCGATTCTATTACAAACCGGAACTAAAGAGTTGAACATAAGGCCTTTTTTCTACCAGTGACGAGAAATCCTGCTGTTGAAACGGTTCAGGATTAGGATGCACGGTTCAAGAGATAAAATATTTTGAATAAACAAATATACGGACAAAAGTAAAACAATAAGGTTGCGAAAACTAGCGCACATGCAATGCATCATTTGTCAGTGCGTAGTGCGTGGGAAGATGAGAGTGACTTCACAACGAGTGCCTCTTAATTAGTGATTTCATAAATAGTATTGTTTCCATATGCACCGTTCACTAGCTAAGCAGTTGGGCGGGCCCATGTAAACTGAACGATGATTGAGCTGCCCCACCCGACTTGTGAATATTCCTGAAGGTACCACATGTTTTTTCTTCAGTTTTCTCTCAGTTTTTAGTTTCCTTGTTAGTTTTTAATTTTCTCTACATTTTCCTTTTTTGTTTAAATTTTGAGAATTAAAAAACTATTAAACCTTGTAAACTATTTTGAACCAGTGATTTTTTATGAATTCACGAACACATTTCAAATCCGTGATTTTTTTAAATCGGCATGCCTTTTCTCATAATCGACAAACTTTTTCAAATGCGGGAACACTTTTTCATATCCGTGAACTTTGTTTTCAAAACCCATGCACTTTTTTGAGTTTTTTTATGGAATTCACAAACTTTTTTCAAATTCATGAACACTTTTCACACCCTTTTTTTTCTCAAAATCCATTAACATCATATTTTTTCGAATACGCGGATTTTTCTCAAAATCCTCAATTTTTTAAAATTCTCAAACACTTTTCCAAATCCATGTACTTTTTTTCGAAATCCATGAACATTTTTCAAATTCACGAGTTTCCTTTCTAAATTCACAGATTTATCCAAACTCGTGAACCATTTCTAAAATCCATGAACCTTTTTCAAAAAAGCACTATCGGGTTTTGCTGCTGAGCCATTAACTGAGCAACGGGCCTCACGAACACCGAGCCCGGATGACTGAGCGATCACCAGTAATGGTTTTCTTGAATCCACAAGCGGGACCACCGTGCGAATGAGCTCAGCGCCAACTCAAACTCCCGGATCCTCAAGCGGTAAGTAGGAGCTCTCACAGTTCACTTGCTCCACTTCTCTCGAATTATTATTTTCTGCCGCTCGCTGAGAAAACACACAGCTGTAAAAAACAGGCAGCCTATCTTGAATAAACCAGCAATTAGGTTTGTATCAGATTTAAAAAAATAAAATAAAACATCATGAGTTCTGGAAATGTCCACGGAGTAAACACTTTTCATGATTTTCTTCAACTGTTTAAAAACTTATATAAAAAATATTCATGCTTTTTTAAATAGTCATCATAGCCAAAATTTTCAAGAGTTCCATATATTTTTTGAAAATGTATTTTCTTCATAATATTTAGAAAATGTTTACGAATCTCTAATATTAAAGGGCAATATGCAGATGAGATGAGTACGTCATCGTTCGTTCGTCTACGCCCTCCCCTCCCAGGTTTTCTCACATGTACAATTGTTGCGTTCCCGAATAATTTCTGCTAAGAATCGCTTGCCTTTGTGATCTCCCCAAAATCCTCGTGCCCCTATCCCTCTTGTTGTTCTCTTCCCTCAAATGCCCACTTCTCAGTTTCCAGGCCGCCAACCACTACCAACTCCCGCCGCCGTTAGTCAAAATACTGCTAGGGAAAACCCTAGTAGTAGCGCTTGAATATCATATAGCAGTAGCGCTGGGACAAACGCTACTGCTAACGCGCTACAGGTAAGTTGTAGCAGTAGCGCTGGTCAGACCAACGCTACTGGTACATATGGTTAGCAGTAGCGCTTGAGCAGATGAAGCACTGCTGCTAATCCAGCGCTGGTAGTAGATGCTTTCCAGCACTTCTGGTTAGTATTTCTGCTTTCACAGATTTATACACCCTCTACGTATTTGTGATGTATTTATACAGGCTCATGTGAGGAAGAAACATGGATTAGATTCATTTGGATCAATTAAAAGTTGAATTAGGACGACGATCCTACTACTTTGAATTTTGATCCATCCACATGAATCTAATCCGCGTTCCTTCCACCAAATGATATAATTACTAATCATGATCATAATAACAAATCATCATGATGATCATGATCAACTTCATCATCACATTAATACAAAAACTTCATCATCACATCATCATCATATCATCACCAACAACGCTAGCTAATATCATCATGGTCATTACCACCAACACTATTTAATCATCATAGTCATAGCTAGTGTAGCTATCTAATCACCACCAACACTAGCTAATGATAATCATCATAGTCATTACCACCAACACTAGCTATTTGATCATCATAGTCATAGTGTAGCACATCATCATCTTCAAACTCATTCTAGATAGCTAATCAGTCCTGTTGTTGTCTCTCAGTTAAAATAGCATAAAACATGTGTAGCACACCTTCTTCATCATATATATTGGATTATGTAGATAAACATGTCTCCTAATTGTGGGTTGCGCTTCTGATTGCTGCCCCCTAGTACTTCTCTGTTGTGATCCTTCACAATTTTGCTCAGTCTTTCACTATAAGACTTGCTCGCTTTTAGAAATCATGAATGCACTCATGTGTAATGCGGGATATCTTGTCCGTAATCTAACCATTGTCATGCTACCTTTAGGCTCGATTCAACGAGGCACAACATTCATCGGGAGTCCCTGTTGAAGAACATCGTAGTAACATACTTAGCAATGAAGTTTAGCTTAAAAAATAATGTATGCAAAAGATGCACTGAGGACAAATAGTAAAAATCTAACCATCTTTCCGAAATAGATATGACCGTAGTTTAATACACATACTAGTGGTCGCACATATTGAGTAATAATATTTCAAAGTCTGGAAAAATAACCTGTCTTGACAGTATCAATATCCTCAAGCCATGAAACATAATGAACTATCTCCTCATAGTTTAGTTCAGCCCTGGGATAGTAGTAGGTGCTGTCTACAAAGCGCCGGACATGTTTGCTTTAATGGAAATAAGTTGTCAATAGAAATTAGTTGTCAACTATTTTTAAATAAACAATATAAATTACTTAATAAATATCGTTCAGAAACTCACATAACGGTAGAAATGGAGGCATCTGCACATCGACCCATATATCGATATTACCTTCAATTTCATCTTCCGGATGAATTCCCTTTGAATAAGTCACAGATCATTATTACTCGAAGGAAACTCGTCTTCGCAGTATTCACACATAACGAATTCCCTTTCATCGTCACACTTTTCCTATGATCATATTTGAAACATTGAAAATCAGTCAAAGGCAACTACCAGGAAACTCAACGCACATATCACTATTACTCAATATGCAACGGGTTGACTTTAGGTCTATCGAGTCTTCCTTCCTAAACTCTTATCTCACGTATATGGTGGGAACTCCCTCTCTGATATTGCGACCTCCGGTGATGGTCGCTACTCCTCCCTTCCCTAGTGCATTACAAATATCTAGCACAAGGAAAAGAAGGAGAAGTGATCCCCACGACAACAGTAGACATTCTTCTTCTCTCATATATGGTGGACACTCCATCACCGATTTTTCGATCATCGATGATGGTCCCTACTCCTTGTTCCCCTAGTGCCTAAAAAAGTTCTAGCCCAAGCAGAAGAAGGAAAAGCGACCCCCATGACAACAGTCGGCATTCTTCTTCTCTCATATATGGTGGAGACTCTCCCTCACTGAATTTTTGACTGTCATATATGGAGGCCTGACAGACTTAAAGTCAACTCAAAATGTCGTTTAAGTCTCTTTCTAGCAAATCCGGGGCACTCGATATTTCCTACATATTCTAGCACAAGTCATTCTTAAATTCACGGAAAAATCCGGCATGACCTTTGCTAAAATAGGACATATCGAGCGCGTGAAATTTGCCGGAATGGAAATGAATCAACACTCCGGTAAAACATAGGCTACTCGGATTTTCCCACATTCGCACATGAGCATAAACTGGTGCTCATTGCATTTCAATGGTTCAATATTGACAAAAGTATTTCAATATATTTCTACTCTAGTTCTACTCTATTCAACACAGAGGAGTAGAGAAGGAGGAGGTGGATTTTTAGCTCGCCGACTTGGGTGTAGAGGAAGTAGAGGTAGCTCAGATGACGATTACTCCAAGGAGACACGACCTTACAAAGCCTGCATATTCCACCGAGTGAAAAATTTAGATCATCAAATCCCATATACCATTCTTTGATGACAAAGTGATAATGACATAAAAATAATTAAATTTTCCAATGCATTTCAATATTGAAAATAAAAATTACTAAAAATTTCTATACCTAAATTTTCTTACTAAAGATTTTTATTACTAAATTTGATACCTAAAAATTTCTCATGTAGCATTCCAATAGATTTTGATAATTAAAAAATTTCTATACCTAAAAAATTATTTTACTAAAATTTTCTATTACTAAAACTTTTTTATATTCAAAAAACCTATTCACTAGTCTTCTATCGTATTCAAAATACCTAAATTCTACCTATATTTTCTATTTTATTCTATTCAAAATACCTACATTCTGTTCTTATAACTTATATGTTCTATTTTACTCAAAATAATTAACATAGATGGGGGAGGGAGGAAGGGAGAAGGGAGGGAGGCAGGAGGGAGTGAGAGGGAGGGAGGTAGGAGGGAGGGAGGGAGGAGAGAGGGAGGAGGCCGAGATGGCGACAGATGGAGGGGAAGGAAGGAAGGAGAAGGAGGATGGAGGAGGGACAGCGGATGGAGGTGGGCGACATGAGGGGAGAGGAGGGTGGCGAGAGGGAGGGGAGAGGAGGGCGGAGAGGTCGGGAGGGAGGCGGATACATACATTGGGGCGCTGGTGGGTGACGGCGGGCGACGGCGCGCGGCAGAGCGTGAGTGAGTGAGAGTGTGAGGGGAGTGTGAGGCCGTGCATAGGTGTGGATATGGTACCCGTAGTAGTAGCGTTGGTCCATAACCAGCGCTACTGCTAAGATCCATATAAGTGGCGCTTTAGCGAAACAAGCGCTACTGCTACGGTCATTAGTAGTAGCGTTTTTGTGGAACCAGCGCTACTACCACTAGTAGAAAAATGGTCAAATGTGAGACACATTAGTGCCAGTTTGAATTTGAGCCGGCACTAATCTGTCCATTAGTGCCGGTTCCAATGGCTAGCCAGGAGGAGCTCGTTAGTACCGGTTCGTGGTGAATCTTTAGCACTGGTTCGTGACACGAATCGGTACTAAAGAGAATGGTGGCAGGATGTTGTCAGTCTGGGGCCCCTCCAGCACCTTTAGTACCGGTTCGTTGCACGAACCGGTACTAAAGGTCGCCCTACATAAACCCTTCGTCCACCCGAGCTCGCTCTATTCTTTCCCTTTCCCCTCTCCTCTCTGTTCTTCCTCTTCTCCCCTCGAAATTATCACACATTTTGCCTACATTTTCTCAAGATTTGAAGGCCCTCATCCGTTCAAGTGATCACAAAGGTTAGCAACTTTGTCCTTTCATCTCTCATTGCTAGATTAGTTCATGCAATGCTTTATATAGTGATAAATTTGTGGGTTTTAGTAATTTGGGAGGAATTATATGTGGTAGTATATTTGATTTATATGCAATATGATTTTAAAATAACTCTTAGTTTGCATATGTAGGTGTTGTTTACTTAGTGCCTTCCCGTCTCCGTCGTAACCACCGTCGATCATCCGCACCGACCCGTCGGAGGCACCACCTTGTGGTGAGCCTCTTGTTCTTATCTTTTTTATATAAAAAAATCATGTTTGTGTGATTTAGATATATAGTTACTTGTATAATTATCTTACCCGTACGTTGTTTGTTATACATAGTGCCATGGTTTTGATATCCGTCCCCGTCGGCCCTCGTCCGTGTTATGATTCGGATGTGGCATATTCTCTTTTATTACTATTTGTTGCATTTCGTGTTTATGACAAATTGTGCCCATGAATTTGACATAGATATTTTTATCTAGGAGGTATGTGAACCGGAAATTCCAACTGACCCTATTGTCGAGAGATTAAATTTAGTTGAAAGAGAAAACGAGTATTTGAAAGAAAAATTGAAAAGAATTGAGGGGGAGAAGATGGAATTGGAGTTGCATGCTGATCACAAGATCAAGATGGAGAAAATGCAGTTGAAGATTAGAAGGATTAGAAAATATGCCATTGATAGTGTGGCTTGGTATCATTATGTTGTTGGATCAATTGTTACCTTAATTGCGATCTTGATCGCATTTGTTGTTGCATTTAAATTCTTTAGCTAGAGAGTTATTTGTATGTTGCATTTAAGTGTTGTATATGAACTTTGTGTATGAACTTCTATTAATTTGGTCTATTCGGTGGTGTGTAATGAAGATGCGTCGGTAATGGATGTACGATGACCGATGCTCTCCCTAGTTCATTGTTGGCGTGCATAATTTCAATCATTATTAACTATATGTCGGCCTCTTTAGTTCGTCATTTCCTGATATCAACTATTTAATAACTCGTTTATTCATTTTCTTTGCCGGCGGGCAGGCCTTGGGCGAAGTTCAGGAATTTGAAAGATAATCCAGGCGAATGGAGAGAAAGGCTGTATTAGTTTCGACCAAAGGTATAATTAATTAAGTAGTACTAGCTAGCTACCATGCATCTCTTTAATTCCGCGCTATAGAACTGGCACTAAAGCCCCTTACGAACCGGGGCTATAGCCCGGTTCTGCACTAGTGCATCTCTTTAATTCTATTTTCAATACCATTAATTATCATGCTTGATTAATTATTATATGATTAAATTATATTCTCGTAAAGGCCCTGAAGCAGGCGCAGGGGAGAGATCATTGTGCATACTGCGTTTTCAAGAACATTCGCATGATGACGTCCGAAAGGAGCAAAACTGATAGACATCTATGGGTACACGCGTTTGACAGAACACTATTCATAATTTTTACGTCATTATCGATATCTAGTCACATAACTAATACACATGCATATTGATCTCCTTCTTAACAGTTCAAATTGGTGCGGGAGACACTCCTACCAGAGGAGCGCATACGAGCACTTCAAGAGGAAATAGCGAGATTTTTGCTCGACGAGGTCATAGATCCAAAGGAGAATTCTACTACCCGCTACCGCCCCAATGAACTACTCCCAATTGTCATTGTGCTCCAAAGGCACCAAGGCAAATGCCACTGGCGCTAAAAGGCTACATGTAGGAAAAACTGTGGCTGTGAGAAATTCTATTTATATATATATATATGCATAACATGTACAATATGTAGTATCGTAAAATACCAGCAAACGAAAAAGAATTAAATAGAAAACACAAAAATAAAGGAAAAATAAATAATAAAACCAAAACCCCCCAAACTTTTTAGTACCGGTTGGTAACACCAACCGGTACTAAAGCTCTTCCCACAACCGGCCCTGGCTCGTGCCACGTGGTGGCCCTTTAGCTGCGGTTCGAGCCGAACCGGTACTAAAGGGGGGGGGGGGATTTTGTCCCCACCCTTTAATGCCAGTTGCAGAACCGACACTAAAGCCCCTTACGAACCGGGGGTATAGCCCGGTTCTGCACTAATGAACTAAGGCTATGATCATTAGCATGTAAAAAACATCAACTAAAAAAAGCATTGGCCATCATTGATCTTTTTGTGTAGAATCTAAATTGTCAGTATGAATCTTCGCCTGTTTAGGAACAAACGAAGATTCATATTGCCATAGGTCCTCAACATAGAGTACAATGAAGACCAAGTTGTTGCGGTAGTTTGATAAGCACCATATTTAAGGTGGTAAACATCATGTTCGCGGAGCGAGGTGGGACTAAACTTTGGTCTAAGGAAGGGACTGAATTTAGCAGTAGCGCTGGTTAGATGAAAGTGCTATTGCTCTGAATAATAGCATTAGCGCTTTTTGCGCATGAGCGCTACTAGTATACCTAGACTGCCGGCAACGTTCTAGCAATTATAGTAGTAACGTGTTTTCCAAGTACAACGCTATTGTTATATGCATAGTAGCAGCGCTCTTTGTGCCCAAGTGCTACTGCTACTTAGTAGGGTAAGATCCCTCACATCGCTTGCCATATGGTCAATAATTGAGCATGCACTGAAGTCACCTTATTTCATAATACAATGTGAGCCTATATAAATTAGAAGGGTATCCATCTAGAAGAATTAATGAGTAATATGGTGCCACTCACCCTTAATATTGTCCATTAAGAAAACTCAATATTACGAAATATTGGGTATGTGGAGTTGCTCAGATGAAATTAGTCAACACGTTTCATAGTTTATTGATCATCAACTAGGATCGTGTAAGTATAGAAAATCACCCAAGACCCCCCAATAGTTATATTCACTTCATTCGTAAAACTAAGGCGTATTTTTTTCCGTTAAGACATGCATTTGACCAATAATTTTATTAGTCCATAAATACAAGGTTATATGACATGAAATTTGTGCCACTAGATTCGTATTTAAAAGTTCTTTGTGTATGATAGCGATTTTGTATCACATGAATTAAATATTAAAAGAGTAGTTGTTGATCAAAGTCTTGTCTTAACGAAATGAAATACACCTTATTCATCAGAACATGGGGGGAATGTCTAAACAGAAAAAACACAAATCATGCTAATTGATTAACAGAAAGTATATGATTTCCATTCTATCATCTTAAAACTATGCTTGCTATCTACCAGACACTAACAATTAATTAATGCACGGGGGATTTCTGTTGTGATAGTTTCAGGCACTAGTGCTAAGGCTAACACAAGAATGTCACAACAGAGATTCGTTATTCAAGTTTGTCCCGTGAAGTCGCGCATCAGCACTAATTCACCATGGACTACGTTGGAGCTGAAGCTCTCACGGGAAATATGAAATTTGCACCAATTGGTATTCATCCTTGCCTTCGCGTCTCGTTCAGAAACAATGAATGAGCCATCAATTTAGATTCCGTATCACACACCTCGTATTTGTTGGAAATATTTGCACCAATTGGTATTCATCCTTGCCTCTGCGTCGTGGCGTGGCGTGGCGAGGCGAGGCGGGCGGCGGAGGAGGAGGAACTCGCGTGTACAACTCATATTCCCAAGCTCCGAATAGAAAGTGGTAGAACAACCCTTATAAATAGGTCTCACTCTTCTTACTGTAGCAGTATGATACTAAACTTTTCACCAAACTTCCCATCACTTGCCGTGCACATTCATGTACCTTAGATATTAACCAGAGGTTATAGTTTTATATTGGCCTATGCCATTTCTATGCACATAACTGTGTGATATTGAAGGGGGCTCCTATGTGACGCTTTTTGCCTCAAGTAGCTGCTGTTTCGCACAAACAATTCACTTGGTAGGCTTTCTGGGCCGTTTTCTGTTTCTTCCGTTCGCGAGCGAGCGAACAGGACGTTTCTGTTTGCTTTGTACGGTAGTCTCATTTCTAACAAGGAAAGTAAACTGTGCCGCACAGGAAAACTTGATGGTAAAGTGTTTCTGTTTCAATGGAAATCTTAAAACTTTCTACTATGCAGTGCAAAGAAACAAATAGGAAAAAGTTCCTTTACAGCTGAAACTATTCTGCAGTTCATGAAAGTAAACAGGAAACTATCACTGGAGCACAAAATTTCCATTGGAAAGCTCCAGGAAACAACGTAAAAACGTATTTCTCATTGACATGAATAAAATTGGAGGAGCATCTTTCAATGGAACTATTTCTTGTAGTTGGAAATCTCAGTTGTCAGTGGAGTTCTCCTTGCAGTTGAAAAAATAATTAGTGATGTAAACCTGGACTGCAAAATAAAAGAAAAAGTGGGTAAGTTGGGTACATTCTCATTTCTTTCACAAAAAATGCGTACCTTACAAACTACTGGTTACTTTCTCATAAAAATATATTTTGTTACAATCATGTCGAGTAATTTATTTGTAGAGAAAATCAAGTGCTAACCATGTGGCCGGAATTCATAGCTAGCTGTTGCAGAATCACAGGGTGCAAAGCTAGCATGGCCTCTTCACAGTAAGAACTCTGAACTGACATACTTTCAGTTTTATGATACTAGCACTACTGGAAACCTGTGTGTCCTGGTAAGAGAAGATGGATAAGACTAGTAGAACTAGAAAGAGGAAGAAGAAACTAACAAACCAACAATCCCTTCCAGGGATCAGCATGCAGACCTTTCTCCATTTTCCAACTTTCCAAACATGCTAAATAAATAATGTGCAGCTTCCTCAATTACAAATGGCATTCTTGCCCTACAGAGAGAGATACAAGTTTTGAATTTGTACATACATAATAATACATCGGTCATACATGCGGCATCTCTTAGTTTCGGCTCACTTACATACATTTTTCTCCATTCAAATGAAATAAAGAACTGTTTGCTGGACAATGAAACAACATTGAAACCTTCATTATATTCTTCTTTGTGGTCGAATTGCACAGAGCTAAAGGGCTGCCACAGTCCCCGTCTGCCCAAATTTTTTGCACATATGAGGCCCAACTACCTACCATGGAACAAAACCAAGAACTTAACACTTGTTGCATGTTTATTTTCTATGTATACATGGGAGAAATGGAAGAGGAAAAAATAATTATGGGCACAAAAACACCTCCAAATTACTCCGCATGATGATTGATTTCCATACAGTAGAAGTCGAAACCACATGATTGTTAAAAAATATTTCCTTCCAGACCACTGTCCTTATGCTCATACAATTGAACTCGAAAAATTCTACTGTTCAAATAATGTTGTTCAATTCTACAAGTTTTTTTAGTTCAAATAATTTGCGAACAACTTTAAAAAAGATGAACGTTTCTTAAATTTGTGGATTTTTTTGATTAAGTGTTACCAATTCTTTGTACATGTGGGTTCACAGGAAGAAACCATGTTGTAAATTCTAAAAGGTACCGGAACAAAATAGAGTTGAATGTGTCATTAGTCGATTAAGTAAAAGTGTTTGCACGCTCTAGGTCACAATTTCAGAACATGATCAGATTTAGTCCAAAAAGTCATTTATCTGACAAATTAAGGCAAAAAAAAAGAAAACAATCGGGTTGGGGGGAGGTGGGGGGATATGTAGTGATAAATTAAGGCCAAAAACGGTCCGACTGGGGGAAAGCTTCTGAATTTTATAGGTGTACAAGATGACTAACACATATTAATGATGATGGAACCTATAGAAGGTACAAATCAAACATAGGAGTTCATACACAATATATATAGAAACATTGTGTCTTCATTAAGTGTTGCTAATTCTTTGTATATGTAGAATCACGTGAAGAAACCATGCTATAAATTCTAAAGAGCTACTGGAACAAATTCAAGTGAAATGCGTCATTAATCGATTAACTCGAAGCGGCTTCACACTTCAGGCCACAAACTCAGAAAGTGATCAGATTTAGCCCATAAAATCATTTATGTGATCAATTAGTCCGAAAAGGGTACCAACGCAGATAACGTCATTTATAAGATCAATTAAGGCCAAAAATGATCCCAGTGGGGCGAAACTGTCCACAACACGAATTAATTCTTAGAGTTAGAATAATCAACGACACAGGCGTTGAGCAGGACTCGAACCAGCACCTTCAAGGAAAGGGATTAATGCGGGTTGATCACTAGGATGCGGAATGATTTGCATGAACAACATCAAATATGCCAAATTATAGACTATAAAACGATATGTGCAGTATCGGTTGTGCATATGCTTCCAACCAACATAGCATATGTATAGTTTTTGTCCCACTACTCATACGGCAAGTACACCATTGTGATGCCTTCTCGGTGGAGCTCAATGCAGTGGAAAGCATGATCGATACTCCAATGGAGCTTGGCATCGTCAGCTTGATCATTGAGATCGATGTGTTGCTGGTTGAGTAGGCACTACATCGTAGGCAAAAGGACTTCTCATGAGACGCTCAGCTCATTGAAGATTACCCTTATGATTGTAGGCAGTAAGGAAGTAGAATGGAAATAGAGATGAACTACACAACATGATTTTCCAACAATGGGATGCATGGAGAATTTGAATGGTATTTTAGATGGTCATCTTGTGCATTCAATACATGTTTTCCCAACCATAAGTGAACACAGTGATGTAATTTAATGTTCTTCATGAACTAGTAATTTACCTACACAATAGCACTAAAACAAGGAGGTACTCAGTGCCAATGGTTTGAGGAAAACAATGACACTAGTCACGTTGGCTAGTTCTTGATCTTCCTTTGCAACCCAAGTGATTGATTCATCTTATTTCCAAAAAATGGTTTGCTAAACCTATGTTCCCGTCGTCTCCTTAATGGATAAACGTCAAACATGTGAGAATGTTGTTGTATGTGTTGGTTTCACATATATGGAGAAGTGGCTTAGGGACATGGGGCTTACTGACCTTACTGAATGTCTTATTGGGCTCTAAAACCTTGTGCCTTTTGAAAATATTTTCATCTAAATTAATTGGCATATGTTTTTCGAGACAGTAAGATCCGAGTCACTTCTTCCATCAATGTATAACATGGAGATAAATTCAAGGCTTGGATGTGAAGTATGCTTCACTATTACCTGTTAGAATAAAAATCTAAGATGATGTGGGCACTGAGGAAGTGCAACGTCATCAGAAATCAATGGACCAACATGATCGACCAACAAAGGGATGCGTGGAGAATTTGAAGGGTATACTAGGATGGACATCATGTGCATTCAATACATGTTCTATAAAGCATGAATTAACTCAACACTTACTTTTATGTCTCCATTAACTAATACCATACATGCAAAATAACACTAAAGCAAGTATGTACTCAAAGACAATGTTGTTAAGAAAACAATGTCACTAGTCACATGGCCTAGTTCTTGATCTTCCTCGTCAATCCAAGTGTTTGATGCATCTCATTCCTAATAAATGATTTTATAAGTCCATGTTCCCATCGTTCCGATTTTCAGTACTCCACACAACGAGTAACTGCTACCAAATTTTAAAATGTTGCTTCATGTGTTGGTTTCATATAAATTTTAGAATGTTGCTTCTAGTGATATGGGGCCTTAGTGAACTTTACTCACAACTATTTCTTCTCTTTTCTTGGGATGTGAATGGATACCCCATCTCTGTCATAAATCTCCACCTTTTGTGTGGACACCTCCAGCATCGTTCCTTCTATTTTCTCCCCTTTCCCCGTCACCCATATTGGCATTATCTGACAAATTGATCAATCATGTGATCATGCCTTTCTCTAAGATGGAAGTGCAAATTAATTACCTTTTTGGTTTGAAGTTGGTTTTCTCCTCCACTTGCACCCAATACGGGCAAGAGGGTTTTCAATCCCCTTGTACATGTTAATTGTAAGGATTAATTATGATAACGATAGATAGATAAATTGCAAACGAAAATAAAAGATAAATAATTGCACCGAGGTATTTAGGGTTTGAGTAATATGATGTGAATCGACCCGGGGACATAGCTTTCACTAGGGGCATCTCTCTCATGAGCATAGTAATGGTGGATGAAATTACTATTGGGAAATTGATATAAAAGCACATAGCTATGATGATATTCACGACATGATCAATAGATGGGCATTACATCTGTGACTAGTAGACCGAAAAGATTCTGCATTTACTATTATTAATTCACCCCTCGACCGCTATCGAGCATGCATGGTATTAAGTTTATAAAAAACAATGTAATGCTTGGAGCATGATGAAATAATGGAGACAAAGTAAGACCAATGAATATGATCAAACTCGGTCATTTTACCATTAGTAGCAACAATACAAATATGTGCCTCGCTACTCCTTCTGTCACAAGTGAGGACACCGCAAGAATGAACGTACTACTATGCACCTCCCCCCACTGAAGATAAACCAAACTAGTTGGCCAAATTAAATGAATAGATAGAAGAGAATTACATAATAAATTTCAGAAAAGACTCAATTAGTTTTAATGAATAATCCGATCATAAACCCACCATTTATCGAATCCCAACAAACACACCGCAAAAGGATTACATCTAATCGATCTCCGAAGAGTACATTGTATTGAAGATCAAAGAGAGCGAGCAAGAGAGAGAGAGAGAGAGAGAGAGAGAGAGGGAGGGAGGGAGGGAGGGAGGAGGGAGGAGGAGGAGGGAGGAGGGAGGAGGAGGGAGGGAGGGGAGGAGGAGGAGGGAGGAGAGAGAGGAGAGAGAGAGAGAGAGAGAGAGAGAGAGAGAGAGAGAGAGAGAGAGAGAGAGAGAGAGAGAGAGAGTCCCATATGTCTAGTGGGAACTACACACACATCATCATGAAGGCAGCAAGATTGATGAAGATGGCCTCAGTGATACATCCCCCCTCTAGTAGTCTACCGAAAAAGCCCTCCAAATGGGGACGTGGAAGAAAAGAGACTTGCGGTGGTGGAAGAATTGTTTCGGGTCTTGCTCTGGGGATTTGGAATATATGTGCATTTATAAGCCATGAATTAGGTCAATCTGAGCAGTAGAGGACCCTACATTGTTAAGCCTCGTGCACCGTCTAGTCTCCCATCGAAGCTTGTAGGGTCTCTTTTGGTCCAGAAAAAATCGTCAAAAAGTTTCATCGTGCTTGTACTTCGTTTTGTAGGTATTTTCTGTAAACCGAAGTGAGTAGAAAACAACAACTAGCACTAGGTACTGAGTTAATAGGTTAGTTTCCAAAATGATGATATAAAATGGTGTATAAAGCATACAAGATTGATAATATAATAGCATGAAACAATTGAACATTGTAGATACATTGGAGATGTATCAATGAAACTTGTGATGCTACTAAAAGAGAGCAAATGGCAGTAGTGTTTGGCTTCCCCGATAAAGAAGGTATTTTACAAGAAGTCTTCTTTGATTTGATACATGTAAATAATACCAAAGAACTAACATTAAATTAAGATTTGTCTGCTTTATTTTCCAACAATGCCTTTGATGTTCAAAATTTACGTGGCCAAGGATACGACGGGGATAAGAACATGAAGGGTGAGTTCAATGGATTACAAGAACGTCTCCTGAAAGATTGTCCGTATGCATATTTTGTACACTTCTATGCACATCTCGGCAACCTATCCTTATTGATGCATTAAAGGATGTTCTTGCTTTTAGCCAAATTTTCCAGAAACTTCCCTACATCATAAACATTGTTGACTCCTCGTCAAAGGATGTCCATGTTGTAGAGGTTCCGCGCCTACTTGCTATTCATCAGGTTGAGACAAGCAAAGGGGGAACCAAATCATGGCATTAAAGCATCCTTGAGACACTTGATAGGGGTCGCACTTGGGTTCTATATCTAGCCATACGGATATGTTCAACGCAGAGCTGATGCAGAAATATAGCTTCTGACACTTATGCTGGTACACACCGAGCTGATGCAGATACTGCTTACAACTATTTGATCAACTTTGAGTTTGTGTTGGGCGTATGTATGATGAGGGAGATATAGGAAATCAGTAAAGATCTTGGGAAAGCTTTACAAAGAAAAGGCATACTGAATGGAATTCGTCTAGTTTCATCCACAAAGACCCTTCTAGAAAACTCGAGATCGGATAATGGATGGGATACTTTTTTACTACCATTGTTGAGTTTTGCATGGATCATGGCATTGAGATTCCTGATATGGAATAGGCATATAGGGTCCATGCTCATACTAAAGAGCATAATTTTTGAAGAAAGATATTTCGAGCAACACTAGAAAGCCAATTGAATTAGTTGAATGTGAAATTCAATGAAGAAGTGATGGGTCTTTTATCTATTAGTGTTACTATAATACAAAAAATGAATTTGCATCTTTCAATACTAAAGACATATGCAAAAATGGTTGAGATGTTCTATCAAGCAGATTTTACACCCTAGGAGCTAATTACATTGGACCGTCAACTAAACTATTTTGCTTCAGATGCTACTAATAATGAAGATCTAGGGAAGCATGCAACTTTGATTGCACTTTGTAGATTCCTTTTTGTGACAGGATGGTTAAAGATATATAACATGGTTGACATGTTGATTCGTTTGCTTATCACTATTCTGGTTTTCACTGCTAGTGTTGAGCGTGCCTTCTCTAGGTTGAAGATCATAAAGACAAGGTTGCACAACAAAAGGGAAGATGGGTAGCTTGCAAATAGCTTGCTTATACAAGTTTGATGGGAACTTGCAACAAAATTCAACTTTGAAGCTGACTTCAAAGATCGGAAGAAGAGGAGAGCAAATCTTGAGTGAATGACATAGTCCATGAAGTCTAACTATCCATGTTAGGCTCCTATTTTGCTGAATGGTTAGGACGTTTCTACATGCCTAAATATGGTTAGGTGCTCTTAGAATACTATATATTGTAAACATCTTTATATATTAATATATATTATATATGTGCATATTCTCCAATAGTTCCAAATAGCAAATTAATACATACATGAACTTGCATTTTCTTGTCGTCACTTGCTATTTTTTCATAAATCTAAACCAGTTGCCTCCCACCCCCTCATTTTTGCTTCACGCTCCGCCACTGTTCATGGGCCATGTCTAAGTGAAGATTCGCAAGGCATTGATAGAAATGGAGAAAGTCATGTAGACTATGATTGGAGGTCAAAGCTTTGATGGAAGGGTGTATTGGATGTGATGAAGGTTGTGTGCTAGGTGTATGGTGACTTGCATCAGCGGTCTTGCCAAGCAGGGGTGACAACACTAGAGGACAGCATTTTTGGTGGTGCTCCTCGAATAACGAGTCTTGATTTCTAGGGTAAAAGCTCAAGATCTGGCCTTTATTGGTTGTTGAAGGCATTGATTTTTGGGTGAAGTTCGACTTTCTTTAGGGTGAAAACTCTAGATCTTCGATCGGGCAATGGCAATGTTGTGCATTGTTTCTGTCTTAAAGGCGTATTTTTAGAGAACCACTTTTATAATCCAGGTGTTGTCTTCGGTGGTGGTTAGAGTATTGCTGATGCTAGTGATTGATCACCGGGCGTGTTTTTTTCTGTTCTTTTTATTTTCATTTTTTCTTCTGTGTATCCTTGATGTCTTTGAGACATCTTGTTGCTACAGAAACCGGGTGTAATTGGTATTATTGACGATATTAATATATATATTCCCTGTGTCGAAAATACACAATTTTAATTGGTGCAAAAGATCTTCATTTCACCAAATAAATGCTGCACACTTTTCTTTTCTTCTCGAAACATCGAGTGGCTAAAAAGATTTACTAGCTGGCCACAGATCACGTAAGCTACAGTTACATACATATATGGAGCTTGGGATGCCTTGGTAGGGGCCTTTATACGCACCGATCTAAGTACACGATTCAATATTACATCAATAAACATCAATAAATAATCTGAGGACCACCGGAAACATCACATTATCATGTTATAAGACGGAAGACCAGCAGTATGGTGCAGTAGCGCAAATCGTGGGCTGTAAGGCAAGCGTGACGCTCGGAACAGCTCCATGAGAGATTTGTTAGACTAGTATCCATCCTCCCCATCTTCAGCTCAAACGCTCTCCTTTTCTTTGTCCATTGACGTGAACTGATCATCTCATAGATACAGAAAGCATACAAATCACTGGATTGCTTCTCACTCATTTTTTTCTCGAAAAGTTGAGGACAAAAACGTCGTATGGGCTGCCTTTTCTCAAAAAGTTGAGGAGGAAAACGTCATATGGGCTGTCTCGCTCGCCGTGATCATTGGATCTGATCTGATCTGGTCCCTTCTGATCAGGTCTGCACTACCATCGATGCTCACGTCCTTTGATGCTTTGACAACTAATCTATCTCTCAACCTCCTTCAGTCCCTTCACCATGGACATAATAACATCAAGTCACGATGATGAGTACGATTTGGAAAAGATAATCATCGCGTTCCTCCACGGGAGGAGCCACCTTCTAGACCCGTCCATCATAATTGTTACGGTCATCCACGGGAGGATCCTTCTCCCTGACCCTTCCATGCACATGGACATGAAGATCATCACTTGCATTAGCTCAAGGTGGAGCAATCGACATTGCCGAGGAGACTTGGGCCATGCTGGTGCTGGCGCGAAGGTTTTGAATTTTGGTTTGTGAATTTTTTTGCCCTAGGCCGAGATGGCCGAATTTCAGCCATTTTCAAAAAATTTGGCCAAAATTTGACCACAATCTATTTTTTGCCGAAAGGTAATTTCCGCGCCAGGCCGAGATGGCTGAAATTCGGCTGAATCTGTTTTTTCTGCCGGAAATTCAAAACACAGGGTGGCGCCGGAGGCGGCGAGGTTACAGATGCGGAGAAAAAACTGTTTGAGGCGTGAATTTCTTTTACACCATGATGAAACGTGAAAATTACGTGAAAGAGAAGCAAGCAACATCGGCCGAGTCCCACATATCCTGCATAATCACTTCGTGATCAGCCACGTAGCCACTGGACCAATAGTGCGGCACTACAGGCTGACCACAGCCCGTCCCATCTGCAACCTGTTTGCCACCCATGGACAATGCAAGTTTGATATGGGACACCTGAGCCGTGAATAGCGCTGCTGGTGAGCAGTACATGCCCACACTATCAGGCCTTAGGGTCCTTGGTGCAACAATAGCGATGGACGAAAAATATGAATGTCGTTCTTCAGTCCAATTTTCTGATGCGTCTCATTCCCCAACAATATCTCCTAGAAACTGCATGTGGCACACGTCTATCCCATTGTTTTTCCTCAAAAGATCGAGGAGAGCTAAAAAGATTTACTAGCTGGCCACAGATCACATAAGCTACAGCTACATACATATATGGAGCTTGGGATGCCTTGGTAGGGGCCTTATATGTACCGATCTAAGTACGCGCTTCAATATTACATCAATATATAATCTGAGGACCAACGGAAACATCACATTATCATGTTATAAATTTCCAAACCCATTTATAGTTCAGCCACATCCATTTGATTGGTGCAGAAACAAGTACGCAAGTAGTTGCAGGAGAATATTAGAGATCCCAAACACCAGTAAATCATAAACAAAGTAGTGTGGACGACACGGTCCGGTCCGGCGGTCCGGCTCGTGGCCCGCTCGGCTCGGGCCGGCTCGGTCCTGGCCCGCTGAAAAAATCGGCCGGTCCGAGCTCAGCAAACCAGCCCGACAAAGCTTCGGTCCGGTCCGGGCTTTAACCGAGCCGACCGAGCGGACCGACGAACACGAGCTGTGGCATGGCGAGAGCATGGCGGGGGCATGTCAGGACGCGGCAGGGGCGTGGCGGGGGCTTGCCAAGGGCATTGCAGGGGCGTGGCGGGGGCGTGTCGAGGTCGTGGCGGGCGCGTGGCGAGCGTGTGGCCAGAGCTGCGTGGCGGGCGCGTGGTGGGCGCGTCGGCCGTGCGCTGGTCTGCGCCGCCTTCATTCATCCGCGCGGCCATCGGCCTCCCTGACGCTGGAAAGCATGTCTAGTGGATGCGCCATGCTCGGATCTATCATCTGGAAGGTAGAACTTGCAGCGGGAGGCCCTACACCGCCGTTGTACACCGGCCGTCGTGCATCGGCCGTCGTGCCAGATTCGTCGTCGCTGTTGCTGCCCGAGCTCTGGCTGGCCGCCGTGCCGTCCACCGTGAGTCACAGAAGTCGCTGGACATCTCCATGACGAGCCCCGCTGCCTCCAGCGCCCTCCCCGCGTCGCCATGCTCCGCCGCGTGCTCTGCGGTGAACTCCGGCCGGTCCAAACGAGCCGCTCGGTCCGGCTCGGGCTTCATCCCTGCCGGTCCGGTCCCGGCCGGTCCAAAGGACGGCTCGGTCAGGGACCGGACCGGCCCGGACCGTGTCCACCCTGATGTATAGGTATTATCTAAGTCGTATCAATTTTTTCCCAAGTCAAACATTGTAACATTTAACCAAGTTTATTGGGAAAATATTATTTAATAGGATGATACTTTTTTTACAAATTTTTCTATAAAAGCCAACAAGTGTTTGATATACAAAATTTCCTTGATGTTACTCATAGGCTACCCTCGTGTCATCTCGCATTGATTAATAACTTTCGTAAATAATGTACTAGACTCATTTGCCTGATGATTCGTGAACCGCCCCGTGCATGCCCGCTATCTGTTGGCAAGAAATCAAAGACTTGCTCTTCACAAAGTACTAAGTGGGTTTACTCTCCACCTGAACCCCAGTGAGACACGACATGTGCATGCTTGTCATCATTGCTTTCCTCCACCAACTCTCTTCAACTACGAAACAAACAAGATGCCCTCGCACGAGTGTGTGCTTCTTTTGGATTTTCAGACTCAACGACTCTAGGCAAGAAAAGCTTCATCAGATTCTCTTTTCCAAAGTTGCACCTACAACTACTCATTGAAAATAATCCTATTCTTATCGGTAAATGTTCAATATCCAAGTGGGCTTACAAATTTGATCATGATCAATTGCTTTGCGGATTGTCTCAGGTCTCTTGACTAGTTTGTATTTATCCCCTCAATATATATCGCCATTTTGCTGCATGACAAAGTCAGGACATGTGGCCATGTTAAGCTTATCCAAGACAGATTTAATGTAATTTTGTCTCACGATAGAGATAAGTAGGAGATGACACGTTGCCCATAGTGTGGATAAGTCATTTCCACATGATCCTGCTGCCATGTTAAGCTTATCCACATGATCCCGCTGCCATGTTCATGATCTAATCCTCTACCTCCTGCTCTAGGCTATGTTTTTGGTGACTTTGATCTGCAAGGATCCCATAGAGATATATCTCCAAATATAAGATACAATGGACATTATTGTCCAAATTTCTTGTATCAATCTCTTGCCCCATTTCCTAGTGCATCCCAATCCTAGTTACTAGAACCCTCCATGTCGTGAAAAAACAAAAAAACAGAACAATCCATCCAACATTAGCGAAAAAGAACACTACTCTAGTTGGTGGTCATGTTTCCTGGGCAACAAAGAAGATGACTATGTTTATATATTGTATGTATTATAAGCATCCATTCTACTAGACTTTTATGGATAGAAAGTAGGTACATGTGGTGATGGCCAAACATTACTGGTTCATTTGCATATGCGCTTGAAGGCTTGATATAGTCTCAATGAAAATGGGCCTTAGAAAGTAAATGGACAAACTCCGGTCTGTCATGACTCGTTAGGTCATATTTTTGTCGGATGTCCATGAAGGGAGTAGATCCCCTTTTTATGGGCATATAATAGTGCTACAAGGAAATTCATTTATGATTATTTAAAGAAAATAAGCATAATGTTGTGAAACTAAGAACATGGTGGCATTCACAATACGTGATACTACGAAGTGGGCATGAACCACCAGCCAACTTATGTCCTCTTGGACATGGGATAGATATCTCCATCCTTTGGTGCCTCTCTTTAGTAGTTGAGCCGGGTTTTTCGACAAAGGGAATATGTTAATATCGCGGAGATACCAATTAACTCGGCCTCTACGACAACGAAATGTCCTAAAGACATTGCGGATGCACACAACCAAAAAACAAAAACAACAAGAAGAACAAAACAAAAGATCCCGCTACAGTGATCAATTCTTTGCAACTGTCACACGAACCACCACCAAGACAACACCTGAAGTCCAGATTCTCCAAGAGTGATGTCTCCAAGAAGGAAATAGTGCACAAGCACCGTCATCGCTAAATCATAGAACTTAGGTTTACACCCTGAAGAAAATCCATGCTCTCAAAACAAGGCCACTGCCAGGAACAACTATTTAAGGCCAGACCTTGGGTTTACACCCTGAAAGCAAGACTCTGTAATCCTCCTGTGTTGCCGTCCCCACTTGCCGATGCCGCTGCCACGAGTCACAAACCGCCAAGAAAACTCATCATTGCCTCGAAGACTCAATCCGCCATTACTAGGCCTCAGACCTCAGCCACAATGACGTTCTCTGCCACTGCCTTTACGATCGAAATCAAGATACTAACATGTCTCATAATTGTCAGCAGACAACGAAGCTTCGCGTCACGACTTCCTGAAGCCACACCGGCTGAAATTGGGGCACACAGGACCGAATCCCATCGAATCCGGTAATCTACATGCGCTATGCACCGAATGGAGATGTCGCGTGGAGCCTTCCTGAACCCGTCAATGGCCAGATCAACGAGGGCTGTTATCAAGCAGAATACCGCCCTTACACTAGAAGAACCCTAGGACCACCGTCGGAGGGGAACAGATCTAGGCAGGCAGCCCAGCAGCAGGCCGCCAAGCAATGCGCCAGCTCCCACTGCTTTTTACAGACCCATGGTACACCAAATGCACTTGCAACGGGTGGCAATACACATGGGTGTGCATGTGGTGACGTGCTACCTGTATTCAAATTCAAATTACCCATAATTTAGCCAGAATTTACCCACAGGAAAGAGTGTGTGAAATTTTTACAGAGTAAGTTTTTTTATTTTGTTACACTAGACTACAGGAAAACAAATGAAACATACTCAGTGAAGAGCATTTTAACCTCGGCAATGTGTAAGCGGAGTGTTACACCCGGCTTAATTTGTATTGGCTTATGGGCTGTAAGCCGAGTATCGCTTATCGGTGACTCGGCTTATACATAAGCCGACTATAAAGTAGTAGCATGACACGTCTCCGACGTATCTATAATTTATGAAGCATTCATGCTATTTTATTATCTGTTTTGAATGATTACGGGCTTTATTTTACACTTTTATATTACTTTGGGACTAACCTATTAATCGGAGGCCCAACCCATATTGTTGTTTTATTGCCTATTTCAGTGTTTCGGAAGAAAAGGGATATCAAACGGAGTCCAAACAGAATGAAACCTTCGGGAGCATGATATTTGGAACGAACATGATCCGGGAGACTTGCAGTACAAGCCAGGGAAGCTTCGAGGAGGCCAGGAGATAGGAGGGTGCGCTCACCCCCCGGGCGTGCCCCCTGTCTCGTGGGCCCCTCGAGCCTCCGCCGACCAACTTCTTTCGCTTATACATTCCCATATACCCTAAAAACATCGAAGACAAAGATAGATTGGGAGTTCCGTCGCCGCAAGCCTTTGTAGCCACCAAAAACCTCTCGGGAGCCCGTTGCGGCACCCTGCCGGAGGGGGAATCCTTCACCGGTGGCCATCTTCATCATCCCGGCGCTCTCCATGACGAGGAGGGAGTACTTCACCATCGGGGCTGAGGGTATGTACCAGTAGCTATGCGTTTGACCACTCTCTCGTGTTCTCCCTATGGCACGATCTTGATGTATCGCGAGCTTTGCTATTATAGTTGGATCTTATGATGTTTCTTCCTGAAGGAAATATGCCCTAGAGGCAATAATAAAGTTATTATTTATTTCCTTGTTTCATGATAAATGTTTATCATTCATGCTAGAATTGTATTAACCGAAAACATGATACATGTGTGAATGCATAGACAAACAACATGTCACTAGTATGCCTCTACTAGACTAGCTTGTTAATCAAAGATGGTTATGTTTCCTAACCATGAACAAAGAGTTGTTATTTGATTAACAAGGTCACATCATTAGTAGAATGATCTGATTGACATGACCCATTCCATTAGCTGAGCACACGATCGTTTAGTATGTTGCTACTGCTTTTATCCATGACATATACATGTTCCTGTAACTATGAGATTATGCAACTCCCGTTTACCGGAGGAACACTTTGGTGCTACCAAGCGTCACAACGAATCGGGTGATTATAAAGGAGTACTACAGGTGTCTCCAAAGGCAGATGTTGGGTTGGCGTATTTCGAGATTAGGTTTTGTCACTCCGATTGTCGGAGAGGTATCTCTGGGCCCTCTCGGTAATACACATCACTGAAGCCTTGCAAGCATTACAACTAATGAGTTAGCTGTGAGATGATGTATTACGGAACGAGTAAAGAGACTTGCCGGTAACGAGATTAAACTAGGTATTGGATACCGACGATCGAATCTCGGACAAGTAACATACCGATGACAAAGGGAACAACGTATGTTGTTATGCGGTCTGACCGATAAAGATCTTCGTAGAATATGTAGGAACCAATATGGGCATCCAGGTCCCGCTATTGGTTATTGACCGGAGACGTGTCTCGGTCATGTCTACATTGTTCTCGAACCGTAGGGTCCCTGCACGCTTAAGGTTTCGATGGCGGTTATATTATGAGTTTATGTATTTTGATGTACCGAAGAAGTTGAGTCCCGGATGTGATCACGGACATGACGAGGAGTCTCGAAATGGTCGAGACATAAAGATTGATATATTGGAAGCCTATATTTGGAGTTCGAATGGTTCGGGTGAAATCGGATTTTACGAGTGCCGGGGTTACGGAACCTCCCGGAGGCTATTGGGCCTTAGTGGGCCTCGAGGAGAAGGCGAGGGCGGCCAGGGCAGGCAGCGCGCCCTCCCCTAGCCCGAATAGGACAAGGAGGGCGGCGCCTTCCTTCTCCCCCTCCCCAATCCTACTCCAACTAGGAAGGGGGAGTCCTACTCGGTGGGAGTAGGACTCCTCCAGCGCCTCCTCTAGGCCGGCCGCACCCCCTTGCTCCATTATATACGGGGCAGGGGGCACCCTAGAACACACAAGTTTGATCTACGGATCGTTCCTTAGCCGTGTCGGTGCCCCCTCCACCATATTCCACCTCAGTCATATCGTCATGAAGCTTAGGCGAAGCTCTGTGTCGGTAGAACATCAAGATCGTCACCACGCCGTCGTGCTGACGAAACTCTCCCTCCCCGAAGCTCTACTGGATTGGAGCCGAGGGCGTCATCGAGCTGTACGTGTGTCAAGAACTCGGGGCGCCGAGTGTGGCGCCGGGATCGGTCGGATCGCGAGGAGAACGTCGACTACTTCCTCTACGTTGTGATCACTTCGCGCCGGTCTCACGAGGGTGCGTAGACAACACTCTCCCCTCGTTGCTATACATCACCATGATCTTGCGTGTGCGAGGAAAATTTTGAAATTACTACGTTCGCCTACGGTGGCATCCGAGCCTAGGTTTTTATGGTTTGATGTTTTGCACGAGTAGAACACAAGTGAGTTGTGGGCGATACAAGTCATACTACCTACCAGCATGTCATACTTTGGTTCAGCGGTATTGTGAGATGAAGCGGCCCGGACCGACATTACAGCGACGCTTACGCGAGACTGGTTTCACCGCCACGAGCACTCGTTGCTTAAAGGTGATTGGCGGGTGTCTGTCTCTCTCACTTTAGTTGAACGAGTGTGGCTACGCCGGTCCTTGAGAAGGTTAAACGAGTCTATTTGTGAAATATCGTTGTGGTTTTGATGCGTAGGTGAGACTGGTTCTTGCTTAAGCCCGTAGCAGCCACGTAAAATTTGCAACAACAAAGTAGAGGACGTCTAACTTGTTTTTGCAGGGCATGTTGTGATGTGATATGGTCAAGACGTGATGCTATATTTTATTGTATGAGATGATCATGTTTTGTAACCGAAGTTATCGGCAATGGCAGGAGCCATATGGTTGTCGCTTTATTGTATGAAATGCAATCGCTACTGTAATGCTTTACTTTATCACTAAGCGGTAGCGATAGTCGTAGAAGCATAAGATTGGCGAGGCGACAACGATGCTACGATGGAGATCAAGGTGTCGCGCCGGTGGCGATGGTGATCATGATGGTGCTGCAGAGATGGAGATCACGAAGCACAAGATGATGATGACCATATCATATCACTTATATTGATTTGCATGTGATGTTTATCCTTTATGCATCTTATCTTGCTTTGATTGACGGTAGCATTATAAGATGATCTCTCACTAAAATTATCAAGAAGTGTTCTCCCTGAGTATGCACCGTTGCCAAAGTTCGTCGTGCCCAGACACCACGTGATGATCGGGTGTGATAAGCTCTCGTCCATCTACAACGGGTGCAAGCCAGTTTTGCACGCGAGAATACTCGGGTTATACTTGACGAGCCTAGCATATGCAGATATGGCCTCGAACACGGAGACCGAAAGGTCGGCGTGAATCATATAGTAGATATGATCAACATAAGATGTTCACCATTGAAAACTACTCCATTTCACGTGATGATCGGTTATGGTTTAGTTGATTTGGATCACGTGATCACTTAGATGACTAGAGAGATGTCTGTCTAAGTGGTAGTTCTTAAGTAATATGATTAATTGAACTTAAATTTATCATGAACTTAGTACTGATAGTATCTTGCTTGTTTATGTTTGTTTGTAGATAGATGGCTCGTTTGTTGTTCCGTTGAATTTTAATGCGTTCCTTGAGAAAGCAAAGTTGAAAGATGATGGTAGCAATTACACGGATTGGGTCCGTAATTTGAGGATTATCCTCATTGCTGCACGGAAGAGTTACGTCTGGATGCACCGCTAGGTGCAGTGCCTCTTCAGGAGCAACACCGGATGTTGTGAGCGTCTGGCGAGCAAAGCTGATGACTACTCTATAGTTCGAGTGTGCCATGCTTTACGGCTTAGAACTGGGACTTCAACGACGTTTTGAACCTCATGGAGCATATGAGATGTTCCAGAGTTGAAGTTGATAATCCAACAGAATGCCGGATTGAGAGATATGAAGTCTCCAATAAGTTCTATAGCTGCAAGATGGAGGAGAATTGTTCGTTAGTGAGCACATACTCGGAATGTCCAGGTACTACAATCACTTGACACAATTGGGAGTTAATCTTCCGGATGATTGTGTCATTGATGAATTCTTCAATCACGCCACCAAGCTACAAAGGCTTCGTGATGAACTATAATATGCAAGGGTTAGTAAAGACTATACGAGCTCTTCGCAATGCTAAAGGCTGCGGAGGTAGAAATCAGAAGGAGCATCAAGTGTTGATGGTCAATAAGACCACTAGTTTCAAGAAGAAAGGCAAAGGGAAGAAGAAGGGAACTTCAAGAAGAACAGCAAGCAAGTTGCTGCTCGGGAGAAGAAACCCAAGTCCGGACCTAAGCCTGGCCGAGTGTTTCTACCGCAAGCGGACTGGTCCTTTGGAAGCGGAACTGCCCCAAGTATTTGGCGGATAAGAAGGATGGCAAGGTGAACAAAGGTATATGTGATATACATGTTATTGATGTGTACCTTACTAGAGCTCGCAGAGCACTGGTATTTGATCTGGTTACATTGCTAATATTTGCAACTCAAGCAGGACTACGGATTGCGAACACGGCAAAGGACGAGGTGACGATCGCGTGGGAAATGGTTCCAAAGTCGATGTGATCGCGGTCGGCACGCTACCTCTACATCTACCTTCGAGGATTAGTTTTAGACCTAAATAATTGTTATTTGGTGCTGCGTTGAGCATGAACATTATATCTGGATCTTGTTTGATGCGAGACGGTTATTCATTTAAATCAGAGAATAATGGTTGTTCTATTTATATGAGTAATATCTTTTATGGTCATGCACCCTTGAAGAGTGGTCTATTTCTGATGAATCTCGATAGTAGTGATACACATATTCATAATGTTGAAACCAAAAGATGCAGAGTTGATAATGATAGTGCAACTTATTTGTGGCACTGCCGTTTAGGTCATATCGGTGTAAAGCGCATGAAGAAACTCCATACTGATGGACTTTTGGAGTCACTTGATTATGAATCACTTGGCACTTGCGAACCGTGCCTCATGGGCAAGATGACTAGAACCCCGTTCTCCGGTACTATGGAGAGAGCAACAGATTTGTTGGAAATCATACATATAGATGTGTGTGGTCCGATGAATGTTGAGGCTCGTGGCGGATATCGTTATTTTCTCACCTTCACAGATGACTTAAGCAGATATGGGTATATCTACTTAATGAAACATAAATCTGAAACATTTGAAAAGTTCAAAGAATTTCAGAGTGAAGTTGAAAATCATCATAATAAGAAAATTAAATTTCTACGATCTGATCGTGGAGGTGAATATTTGAGTTACGAGTTTGGTCTACATTTGAAACAATGCGGAATAGTTTCGCAACTCACGCCACCCGGAACACCACAGCGTAATGGTGTGTCCGAACGTCGTAATCGTACTTTACTAGATATGGTGTGATCTATGATGTCTCTTACAGATTTACCGCTATCGTTTTGGGGTTATGCTCTAGAGACGGCCGCATTCACACTAAATAGAACACCGTCAAAATCCGTTGAGACGACATCTTATGAACTATGGTTTAGCAAGAAACCAAAGTTGTCGTTTCTTAAAGTTTGGGGATGCGATGCTTATGTGAAAAAACTTCAACCTGATAAGCTCGAACCCAAATCGGAGAAATGTGTCTTCATAGGATACCCAAAGGAGACAGTTGGGTACACCTTCTATCACAGATCCGAAGGCAAGACATTTGTTGCTAAGAATGAATCCTTTCTAGAGAAGGAGTTTCTCTCGAAAGAAGTGAGTGGTAGGAAAGTAGAACTTGATGAGGTAATAGTACCTTCTCCCTTACTTGAAAGTAGTTTGTCGCAAAAACCGGTTTCTGAGACATCTACACCAAGTAGTGAGGAAGTTGATGATGTTGATCATGAAACTTCAGATCAAGTTGCTGCAGAACCTCGTAGATCAACCAGAGTAAGATCCGCACCAGAGTGGTACGGTAATCCTGTTCTGGAAATCATGCTACTAGATCATGATGAACCTACGAACTATGAAGAAGCGATGGTGAGCCCAGATTCCGCGAAATGGCTTGAGGCCATGAAATCTGAGATGGGATCCATGTATGAAAACAAAGTATGGACTTTGGTTGACTTGCCCGAGGGTAGGCAAGCAATAGAAAACAAATGGATCTTCAATAAGAAGACCGACGACGACGGTAATGTTATCGTCTACAAAGCTCGACTTATCGCAAAGGGTTTCGACAAGTTCAAGGGATTGACTACGATGAGACCTTCTCACCCGTAGCGATGCTTAAGTCTGTCCGAATCATGTTAGCAATTGCCGCATTTTATGATTATGAAATTTGGCAAATGGATGTAAAGACTGCATTCTGAATGGATTTACGGAAGAAGAGTTGTATATGATGCAACAGAAGGCTTTATCGATCCAAAGGAGCTAACAAAGTATGCAAGCTCCAGCGATCCGTCTATGGATTGGTGCAAGCATCTCGGAGTTGGAATAAGCGCTTTGATAGTGTGATCAAAGCATTTGGGTTCATCTGAGACTTTTGGAGAAGCTTGTATTTACAAGAAAGTGAGTGGGAGCTCAGTAGCATTTCGGTATTATATGTAGATGACATATTGCTGATCGGAAATAATATAGAATTTCTGGATAGCATAAAGGGATACTTGAATAAGAGTTTTTCAATGAAAGACCTCGGTGAAGCTGCTTACATATTGGGCATTAAGATCTATAGAGATAGATCAAGGCGCTTAATTGGACTTTCACAAAGCACATACCTTGACAAAATTTTGAAGAAGTTCAAAATGGATCAAGCAAAGAAAGGGTTCTTGCACGTGTTACAAGGTGTGAAGTTGAGTAAGACTCAATGCCCGACCACTGCAGAAGATAGAGAGAAAATGAAAGATGTTCCTATGCTTCAGCCATAGGCTCTATCATGTATGCAATCTGTGTACCAGACCTGATGTGTGCCTTGCTATAAGCTTAGCAGGAGGTACCAAAGTAATCCAGAGTGGATCTTTGGACAGCGGTCAAGAACATCTGAAATACGAAAAGGACTAAGGATATGTTTCTCGTATATGGAGGTGACAAAGAGCTTTTCGTGGCAGTTACGTTGATGCAAGCTTTGACACGATCCGGACGATTCTAAATCGCAGACCGGATACGTATTTACACTAAGCGGAGGAGCTGTCGGTTGGTGCAGTTCTAAACAAAGCGTCGTGGCGGGATCTACATGTGAAGCGGGGTACATAGCAGCCGGAAGCAGCTAATGAAGGAGTGCGGATGAAGGAGTTCATATCCGATCTAGGTGTCATACCTAGTGCATCGGGTCCAATGAAAATCTTCGTGACAATCTTGGAGCAATTGCCTTAGCGAAGGAATCCAGATTTCACAAGAGGACCAAGCACATCAAAAGACGCTTCAATTCCATCCGGGACTTAGTCCAGGTGGGAGACATAGAGATTTGCAAGATACATACGGATCTGAATGTAGCAGACCCGTTGACTAAGCCTCTTCCACGAGCAAAACATGATCAACACCAAGACTCCATGGGTGTTAGAATCATTACTATGTAATCTAGATTATTGACTCTAGTGCAAGTGGGAGACTGAAGGAAATATGCCCTAGAGGCAATAATAAAGTTATTATTTATTTCCTTGTTTCATGATAAATGTTTATCATTCATGCTAGAATTGTATTAACCGAAAACATGATACATGTGTGAATGCATAGACAAACAACATGTCACTAGTATGCCTCTACTAGACTAGCTTGTTAATCAAAGATGGTTATGTTTCCTAACCATGAACAAAGAGTTGTTATTTGATTAACAAGGTCACATCATTAGTAGAATGATCGATTGACATGACCCATTCCATTAGCTGAGCACACGATCGTTTAGTATGTTGCTACTGCTTTTATCCATGACATATACATGTTCTGTAACTATGAGATTATGCAACTCCGTTTACGGAGGAACACTTTGGTGCTACCAAAGCGTCACAACGAATCGGGTGATTATAAAGGAGTACTACAGGTGTCTCCAAAGGCAGATGTTGGGTTGGCGTATTTGAGATTAGGTTTTGTCACTCCGATTATGGGAGAGGTATCTCTGGGCCCTCTCGGTAATACACATCATGAAGCCTTGCAAGCATTACAACTAATGAGTTAGCTGTGAGATGATGTATTACGGAGCGAGTAAAGAGACTTGCGTAACGAGATTAAACTAGGTATTGGATACCGACGATCGAATCTCGGACAAGTAACATACCGATGACAAAGGAACAACGTATGTTGTTATGCGGTCTGACCGATAAAGATCTTCGTAGAATATGTAGGAACCAATATGGGCATCCAGGTCCGCTATTGGTTATTGACGGAGACGATGTCTCGGTCATGTCTACATTGTTCTCGAACCGTAGGGTCCATGCACGCTTAAGGTTTCGATGGCGGTTATATTATGAGTTTATGTATTTTGATGTACGAAGAAGTTCGGATTCCCGGATGTGATCACGGACATGACGAGGAGTCTCGAAATGGTCGAGACATAAAGATTGATATATTGGAAGCATATATTTGGAGTTGGAATGGTTCGGGTGAAATCGGGATTTTCGAGAATACCGGGGTTACGGAACCCTCCGGAGGCTATTGGGCCTTAGTGGGCCTCGAGGAGAAGACGAGGGGCGGCAGGGGCAGGCGCGCGCCTCCCCTAGCCCGAATAGGACAAGGAGGGGGCGCCTTCCTTCTCCCCTCCCCAATCCTACTCCAACTAGGAAGGGGGAGTCCTACTCCCGATGGGAGTAGGACTCCTCCAGGCGCGCCTCCTCTAGGACGGCCGCACCCCTTGCTCCTTTATATACGGGGGCAGGGGGCACCCTAGAACACACAAGTTTGATCTACGGATCGTTCCTTAGCCGTGTGCGGTGCCCCCCTCCACCATATTCCACCTCGGTCATATCGTCGTGAAGCTTAGGCGAAGCTCTGCGCCGATAGAACATCAAGATCGTCACCACGCCGTCGTGCTGATGAAACTCTCCCTCCCCGAAGCTCTACTGGATTGGAGCCCGAGGAGCGTCATCGAGCTGTACGTGTGTCAAGAACTCGGGGGCGCCGGAGTAACGGCGCCGGGATCGGTCGGATCGCGAGGAGAACGTACGACTACTTCCTCTACGTTGTGATCGCTTCCGCTTCGGTCTACGAGGGTACGTAGACAACACTCTCCCCTCTCGTTGCTATACATCACCATGATCTTGCGTGTGCGTAGGAAAATTTTGAAATTACTACCTTCGCCTACACTTCCCCCCTCTACTCTCTTGTGATGAATTGAGTTTTCCTCTTGAAGTTATCTTATCGGATTGAGTCTCTAAGGATTTGAGAACACTTGATGTATGTCTTGCCGTGCTTATCTGTGGTGACAATGGGATATCACGTGCCACTTGATGTATGTTTTGGTGACCAACTTTCGGGTTCCGCCCATGAACCTATGCATAGAGGTTGGCACACGTTTTTGTCTTGACTTTCCGGTAGAGACTTTGGGGCACTCTTTGAAGTACTTTGTGTTGGTTGAATAGATGAATCTGAGATTGTGTGATGCATATCGTATAATCATGCCCATAGATACTTGAGGTGACAATGGAGTATCTAGGTGACATTGGTTTTGGTTGATTTGTGTCTTAAGGTGTTATTCTAGTACGAACTCTTGAATAGATCGAACCAAAATAATAACTGTGAGGTGGTTTCGTACCCTACCATAATCTCTTTGTTTGTTCTCCGCTATTAATGGCTTTGGATTGACTCTTTGTTGCATGTTGAGGGATAGTTATATGATCCAATAATGTTATTATTGTTTAGAGAACTTGCATTAGTGAAAGTATGAACCCTATGCCTTGTTTCCTACCATTGCAATACCGTTTACGCTCACTTTTATCATTGGTTACCTTGCTGTTTTTGTTGGGGAACGTAGCAGAAATTCAAAAATTTTCCTACGTGTCACCAAGATCTATCTATGGAGAGACCAGCAACGAGTAGAAAGAGAGTGCATCTACATACCCTTGTAGATCGCTAAGCGGAAGCGTTCAAGTGAGCAGGGTTGATGAAGTCGCACTCGTCGTGATTCAAATCACCGATGATCAAGTGCGAACGGACGGCACCTCCGCGTTCAACACACGTACAGCCGGTGGCGTCTCCCCGCCTTGATCCAGCAAGGAGAGAGGGAGAGGTTGAGGAAGACTCCTCCAGCAGCAGCACAACGGCGTGGTGGTGATGGAGGAGTGTGGCAATCCAGCAGGCTTCGCTAAGCACCACGGGAGAGGAGGAGTACTTGGGAGAGAGGAGAGGGCTGCAACCAAAGGCGAGACCGAATCACGTGTATTCTGTGTGTTCTCTGGGCAGCCCTATGCCTCACTATTTATAGGGGAGAGGGGCTGCGCCCCTTTAGGGTTTCCCACCCCAAGGGGTGCGGCCAGCCTCAGATCCAACTGGGGTGGCGGCCAGGAGGAGGAGAGGGAGGCGCAGGAGCATGGGCCTTAGGGCCCATCTCGCCTAGGGTTTGCCCCTCCACCCTCCCCCGCGCTTGGGCCCTTGTGGGGCGCACCAGCCCACCAGGGCTGGTTCCTCCCACACATGGCCCACGCAGCCCTCTGGGGTAGGTGGCCCCACTTGGTGGACCCGGGACCCTCCCGGTGGTCCGTGACGCTTCCGATAAAACCCAAACTTTTCCGGTGACCAAAACAGGACTTCCCATATATAAATCTTTACCTCCGGACCATTCGGAACTCCTCGTGACGTCCTGGATCTCATCAGGGACTCGAACAACATTCGTAACCACATACAAACTTCCTTTATAACCCTAGCGTCATCGAACCTTAAGTGTGTAGACCCTACGGGTTCGGGAGACATGTAGACATGACCGAGGCGTTCTCCGGTCAATAACCAACAGCGGATCTGGATACCCATGTTGGCTCCCACATGTTCCACGATGATCTCATCGGATGAACCACGATGTCAAGGACTCGGTCGATCCGTATACAATTCCCTTTGTCTAGCGGTATTTTACTTGCCCGAGATTCGATCGTCGGTATACCGATACCTTGTTCAATCTCGTTACGGCAAGTCTCTTTACTCGTTCCGCAACACATCATCCGTGATCAACCCCTTAATCACATTGTGCACATTATGATGATGTCCTACCGAGTGGGCCCAGAGATACCTCTCCGTTTGCACGGAGTGACAAATCCCAGTCTCGATCCGTGTCAACCCAACAGACACTTTCGGAGATACCTGTAGTGCACCTTTATAGTCACCCAGTTACGTTGTGACGTTTGATACACCCAAAGCACTCCTACGGTATCCGGGAGTTACACGATCTCATGGTCTAAGGAAGAGATACTTGACATTGGAAAAGCTCTAGCAAACGAACTACACGATCTTTGTGCTATGCTTAGGATTGGGTCTTGTCCATCACATCATTCTCCTAATGATGTGATCCCGTTATCAACGACATCCAATGTCCATAGTCAGGAAACCATGACTATCTGTTGATCACAACGAGCTAGTCAACTAGAGGCTCACTAGGGACATATTGTGGTCTATGTATTCACACGTGTATTACGATTTCCGGATAATACAGCTTATAGCATGAATAAAGACAATTATCATGAACAAGGAAATATAATAATAATACTTTTATTATTGCCTCTAGGGCATATTTCCAACAGTCTCCCACTTGCACTAGAGTCAATAATCTAGTTCACATCACCATGTGATTAACACTCACAGGTCACATCGCCATGTGACTAACACCCAAGAGTTTACTAGAGTCAGTAGTCTAGTTCACATCACTATGTGATTAACACTCAATGAGTTTTAGGTTTGATCATGTTGCTTGTGAGAGAGGTTTTAGTCAACGGTGCGAACCTTTCAGATCCGTGTGTGCTTTACAAATCTCTATGTCATCTCCTAGATGTAGCTACCACGCTCTATTTGGAGCTATTCCATAAGACTGTTCTACTTGGAGCTATTCTAAAATTGCTCCATTATCGTATCCGGTTTGCTACTCGAGTCACTTTCGGATAGGTGTTAAAGCTTGCATCGGCGTAACCCTTACGCTGAACTCTTTATCACCTCCATAATCGAGAAACATGTCCTTATTTACTCCAAGGACAATTTTGACCGCTGTCCAATGATCCATTCTGGATCATTCTTGTACCCTTGAGTGACTCATGGCAAGGCACACTTCGGTGCGGTACACAGCATAGCATCTTTGTAGAGCCTACGTCTAAAGCATAGGGGCGACCTTCGTCCTTTCTCTCTTTTCTGCCGTGGTCGAGCTTTTAAGTCTTAACTTCATACCTTACATCTCGTGCAAGAACTCCTTCTTTGGTGATCCATCTTGAACACCTTCAAGATCATGTCAAAATACGTGCTCATTTGAAAGTACTATTTAAGCATTTTGATCTATCTTATAGATCTTGATGCTTATTATTCAAGTAGCCTAATCCAGGTTTTCCATTGAAAACACTTTTCAAATAACCCTATATGCTTTCAGAAATTCTACATCATTTCGATCAACAATATGTCAATAACATATACTCACCAGAAATTCTACAGTGCTCCCACTCACTTCTTTGGAAATACAAGTTTCTCATAAATTTGTATAAACCCAAAATCTTTGATCATCCTATCAAAGTACATATTCCAACTCCGAGATGCTTACTCCAGTCCTTAGAAGGATCGCTGGAGCTAGCATACCTTTTAGCATCCTTAGGATCGACAAAACTTTTCTGATTGTATCCCATACAACCTTTCCTTACGAAACTGGTAAGGAAACTCGTTTCGACATCCATCTGCCAGATTTCATAAATGCAGCTAATGCTAACATGATTCTGACGGACTTAAGCATCGCTACAGATGAGAAAATCTCATCGTAGTCAACTCCTTGAACTTGTGAAAAACTCTTCGCCACAAGTCGAGCTTCATAGACAGTAACATTACCGTCCACGTCCGTCTTCTTCTCAAAGATCCATTTATCTCAATGGCTTGCCGATCATCGGGCAAGTCCACCAAGGTTCATGCTTTGTTATGATACATGGATCCTATCTCGGATTTCATGGCTTCTAACCATTTGTTGGAATTTTGGCCCACCATTGCTTCTCCATAGCTCGTAGGTTCATCGTTGCCTAGCAACATGTCCTTCAAGACAGGATTACTGTACCACTCTGAAGCAGTACGCATCCTTGTCACCCTACGAGGTACGGTAGTGACTTGATCTGAAGTTTCATGATCAATATCATAAGCTTCTACTTCAACTGGTGTAGGTGCCACAGGAACAACTTCCTGTGCCCTGCTACACACTAGTTGTAGTGACGGTTCAATAACCATATCAAGTCTCCACCATCCTCCCACTCAACTTTTCGAGACATACTTTTCCTCGAGAAAGGACCCGATTCAAGAAACAATCCCTATTGCTTTCGGATCTGAATTAGGAGGTATACCCAACTGTTTTGGGTGTCCTATGAAGATGCATTCTATCCGCTTTGGGTTCGAGCTTATCAACCTGAAACTTTTTCACATAAGCGTCGCAGTCCCAAACATTTAAGAAATGACTGCTTAGGTTTCTCTAAACCATAATTCATACGGTGTCATCTCAAGCGGAATTACGTGGTGCCCTTTTAAAGTGAATGTGGTTGTCTCTAATGCCTAACCCATAAGCGATAGTGGTAATTCGATAAGAGACATCATGGTACGCACCATATCCAATAGGGTGCAACTATGATGTTCGGACACACCATCACACTATGGTGTTCCAGGCGGTATTAATTGTGAAACAATTTCCACAATGTCTTAATTGCGTGCCAAAGCTCGTAACTCAGATACTCATCTCTATGATCATATCATAGATATTTCATCCTCTTGTCACGATGATCTTCAACTTCACTCTGAAATTACTTGAACCATTCAATAATTCAGACTTGTGTTTCATCAAGCAAATATACTCTACATCTACTCGAATCATCGTGAAGTAAGAACATAACGATATTCATTTGCATGCCTCGGCACTCATTGGACTGCACACATCAAAATGTGTTACTTCCAACAAGTTGTTATCTTGTTCCATTTTTTGAAAACGAGGCTTTTAGTCATCTTGCCCATGTGGTATGATTTGCATATCTCAAGTGATTCAAAATCAAGTGAGTCCAAACGATCCATCTGTATGGAGTTTCTTCATGCGTATACACCAATAGACATGGTTCGCATGTCTCAAACTTTTCAAAACGAGTGAGTCCAAAGATCCATCAACATGGAGCTTCTTCACGCATTTTATACCAATATGACTTAAACGGCGAGTGCCACAAGTAAGTGGTACTATCATTACTATCTTATATCTTTTGGCATGAAAATGTGTATCACTACGATCGAGATTTCAATAAACCATTCATTTCAGGTGCAAGACCATTGAAGGTATTATTCAAATAAACAGAGTAACCATTATTCTCCTTAAATGAATAACCGTATTGCGATAGACATAATCCAATCATGTCTATGCTCAACGCAAACACCAAATCTCGATGGTAGAGGGAGCGTGCGATGCTTGATCACATCAACCTTGGAAACACTTCCAACACATATCGTCAGCTCACCTTTAGCTAGTCTCCGTTTATTCCGTAGCTTTTATTTTGAGTTACTAACACTTAGCAACCGAACCGGTATCTTAATACCCTGGTGCTACTAGGAGTACTAGTAAAGTACACATTAACATAATGTATATCCAATATACTTCTATCGACCTTGCCAGCCTTCTCATCTACCAAGTATCTAGGGTAATTCTGCTCCAGTGGTGGTTCCCTTTATTACAGAAGCACTTAGTCTCGGGTTTGGGTTCAACCTTGGGTTTCTTCACTGGAGCAGCAGCTGATTTGCCGTTTCATGAAGTATCCCTTCTTGCCCTTGCCCTTCTTAAAACTAGTGGTTTCACCAACCATCAACAATTGATGCTCCTTCTTGATTTCTACTTTCGCGGTGTCAAACATCACGAATACCTCAAGGATCATCATATCTATCCCTGATATGTTATAGTTCATCACGAAGCTCTAGCAGCTTGGTGGCAATGACTTTGGAGAAACATCACTATCTCATCTGGAAGATCAAATCCCACTCGATTCAAGTGATTGTTGCACTCAGACAATCTGAGCACAAGCTCAACGATTGAGCATTTCTACCTTAGTTTGTAGGCTAAGAAAATCGTCGGAGGTCTCATACCTCTTACGTGGGCACGAGCCTGAAATCTCAATTTCAGCCCTCGAAACATCTCATATGTTCCGCGACGTTTCGAAAACGTCTTTGGTGCCTCAACTCTAAACCGTTTTACTGAACTATCACGTAGTTATCAAAACGTGTATGTTTGATGTTCGCAACATCCACAAACGACGTTTGGGGTTCAGCACACTGAGCGGTGCATTAAGGACATAAGCTTTCTACTGTCCGCATAATCGCTACTGTCAACTTTCAACTATATTTTCTCTAGGAACATATCTAAACAGTGGAACTAAAGCGCGAGCTTACGACATAATTTGCAAAGATCTTTTGACTATGTTCAGGATAATTAAGTTCATCTTATGAACTCCCACTCAGATAGACATCCCTCTGGTCATCTAAGTGATTACATGATCCAAGTCAACTAGGCCGTGTCCGATCATCACGTGAGACGGACTAGTCATCATCGGTGAACATCTTCATGTTGATCGTATCTACTATACGACTCATGCTCGACCTTTCGGTCTCCGTGTTCCGAGGCCATGTCTGCACATGCTAGGCTCGTCAAGTTAACCCCAAGTGTTTTTGCTGTGTAAAACTGTCTTACACCCGTTGTATGTGAGCGTAAGAATCCATCACACCCGATCATCACGTGGTGCTTAGAAGCGATTTAACTGTAGCAGCGGTGCGCAGTCGGGGAGAACACTTCTTGAAATTTTGTAAGGATCATCTTATTTACTACCGTCGTCCTAAGTAAACAAGATGCATAAACATGATAAACATCACATGCAATCAAATAGTGACATGATATGGCCAATATCATTTTGCTCCTTTTGATCTCCATCTTCGGGGCTCCATGATCATCATCGTCACCGGCATGACACCATGATCTCCATCATCATGATCTCCATCATCGTGTCTCCATGAAGTCGTCTCGCCAACTTATTACTTCTACTACTATGGCTACCGGTTAGCTATAAAGTAAAGTAATTACATGGCGTTGCTCAATGACACGCAGGTCATACAATAAATAAAGACAACTCCTATGGCTCCTGCCGGTTGTCATACTCATCGACATGCAAGTCGTGAATCCTATTACAAGAACATGATCAATCTCATACATCACATATCATTCATCACATTCTTTTGGCCATATCACATCACATAGCATACCCTGCAAAAACAAGTTAGACGTCCTCTAATTGTTGTTTGCATGTTTTACGTGGCTGCTATGGGTTTCTAGCAAGAACGTTTCTTACCTACGCAAAACCACAACGTGATTTGCCAATTGCTATTTACCCTTCATAAGGACCCTTTTCATCGAATCCGTTCCGACTAAAGTGGGAGGCGGCACCGCTAGCCACCTTATGCACGAAGTGCATGTCAATCAGTGGAACCTGTCTCACGTGAAATGCGTGTAAGGTCGGTCCGGCCGCTTCATCCCACAATACCGTCGAAACAAGATTGGACTAGTAACGGTAAGCATATTGAACAACATCAACGCCCACAACTACTTTGTGTTCTACTCGTGCAAAGAATCTACGCAATAGACCTAGCTCGATACCCATTGTTGGGGAGCGTGGCAGAAATTCAAAATTTTCCCACGTGTCACCAAGATCTATCTATGGAGAGACCAGCAGCGAGTAGAAAGAGAGTGCATCTACATACCCTTGTAGATCGCTAAGCGGAGCGTTCAAGTGAACAGGGTTGATGAAGTCGTACTCGTCGTGATTCAAATCACCGATGATCAAGTGCGAACGGACGGCACCTCCGCGTTCAACACACGTACAGCCGGTGGCGTCTCCCCGCCTTGATCCAGCAAGGAGAGAGGGAGAGGTTGAGGAAGACTCCTCCAGCAGCAGCACAACGGCGTGGTGGTGATGGAGGAGTGTGGCAATCCAGCAGGGCTTCGCTAAGCACCACGGAGAGGAGGAGTACTTGGGAGAGGAGAGGGCTGCAACCAAAGGCGGGAGACCGAATCACGTGTATTCTGTGGTGTTCTCTGGGCAGCCCTATGCCTCACTATTTATAGGGGAGAGGGGCTGCGCCCCTTTAGGGTTTCCACCCCAAGGGGTGCGGCCAGCCTCAGATCCAATCTGGGGTGGCGGCGGGGAGGGAGGAGAGGAGGCGCAGGAGCATGGGCCTTAGGGCCCATCTCGCCTAGGGTTTGCCCTCCCACCTCCCCGCCTTGGGCCCCTTGTGGGGCGCACCAGCCCACCTGGGGCTGGTTCCTCCACACATGGCCCACGAGCCCTCTGGGGTAGGTGGCCCCACTTGGTGGACCCCGGGACCCTCCGGTGGTCCCGTGCGTCGATAAAACCCAAACTTTTCCGGTGACCAAAACAGGACTTCCCATATATAAATCTTTACCTCCGGACCATTCCGAACTCCTCGTGACGCCCTGGATCTCATCCGGACTCGAACAACATTCGGTAACCACATACAAACTTCCTTTATAACCCTAGCGTCATCGAACCTTAAGTGTGTAGACCCTACGGGTTCGGAGACATGTAGACATGACCGAGGCGTTCTCCGGTCAATAACCAACAGCGGGATCTGGATACCCATGTTGGCTCCTACATGTTCCACGATGATCTCATCGGATGAACCACGATGTCAAGGACTCGGTCGATCCGTATACAATTCCCTTTGTCTAGCGGTATTTTACTTGCCCGAGATTCGATCGTCGGTATACCGATACCTTGTTCAATCTCGTTACCGGCAAGTCTCTTTACTCGTTCCGCAACACATCATCCCGTGATCAACCCCTTAATCACATTGTGCACATTATGATGATGTCCTACCGAGTGGGCCCAGAGATACCTCTCCGTTTGCACGGAGTGACAAATCCCAGTCTCGATCCGTGTCAACCCAACAGACACTTTCGGAGATACCTGTAGTGCACCTTTATAGTCACCCAGTTACGTTGTGACGTTTGATACACCCAAAGCACTCCTACGGTATCCGGAGTTACACGATCTCATGGTCTAAGGAAGAGATACTTGACATTGGAAAAGCTCTAGCAAACGAACTACACGATCTTTGTGCTATGCTTAGGATTGGGTCTTGTCCATCACATCATTCTCCTAATGATGTGATCCCGTTATCAACGACATCCAATGTCCATAGCCAGGAAACCATGACTATCTGTTGATCACAACGAGCTAGTCAACTAGAGGCTCACTAGGGACATATTGTGGTCTATGTATTCACACGTGTATTACGATTTCCGGATAATACAGTTATAGCATGAATAAAAGACAATTATCATGAACAAGGAAATATAATAATAATACTTTTATTATTGCCTCTAGGGCATATTTCCAACAGTTTTTATATTTTCAGATTACAAAAACCTATATCTACCATCTATTTTGCACTTGTATCACCATCTCTTCGCCGAACTAGTGCACCTATACAATTAACCATTGTATTGGGTGTGTTGGGGACACAAGAGACTCTTTGTTATTTGGTTGCAGGGTTGTTTGAGAGAGACCATCTTCATCCTACGCCTCCCACGGATTGATAAACCTTAGTTCATCCACTTGAGGGAAATTTGCTACTGTCTTACAAACCTGTGCACTTGTAGGCCCAACAACGTCTACAAGAAGAAGGTTGTGTAGTAGACATCAAGCTCTTTTCTGGCGCCGTTTCCGGGGAGGTGAGTGCTTGAAGGTATATCTTTAGATCTTGCAATCGAATCTTTTTGTTTCTTGTTTTATCACTAGTTTAGTTTATAAAAGAAAACTACACCAAAATGGAATTGAGTTTGCCTCATACGCTTCATCTTTTTAATATCTTTCATGAGAATGATGGAAAGGAAAATTCTGCTCAATTGCTAGAAGAAGAATGCATTAAATGTTTGGTACTAGATCTTTGTATGATGAGCATGATTGCAATGTTGTTATTATGAATTCCTTGAATATCCATGATGCTAATGATATTCAAAGCCACAATCTTGGGGATGTTATGTTTAATGAAGATGATATTTTTAGCCTCCCAAGTTTTGATATGCAAAGTTGTTATGATGATAGCATGCCTCTTACCAATGATGATTATATTGATGAAAGTGAGTTTGGAAGAGTGTCAACTTTAGGAAGTAGTGATCCCACTATTTTGGAGGATGTTGAATCTTATAATATTTATGGAAGTGTATTTGGAAGAGTGTCAACTTTATTTAGTGATGATTCCACTATCTTGGAAGAGGTTTCAATCGATTATAATGAGAACGAAGTTGCTACTTATGATCATTATTGTGATGAAACTTATGCTATAAAAAGTAGTGATGATTATATTTATAAATCTTGTTATGATTATGATTACCCTTTTTCTGAACATTACTCTTTTAATGTGGAAACAACTTTTAGTATTCGAGTCTCTTATGATACTCCCACTATTCTGAATGAGAAGAAATTTGCTTATGTGGAGAGTAGTAAATTTTCTATGCTTGTAGATCATGAAAATAATGCTTTAGGTGCTGGTTACATTGTTGAATTCATTCATGATGCTACTGAAAATTATTACGAGGGAGGAACATAAGCTTGTAGGAATTGCAATAATATCAAGTTTCCTCTCTATGTGTTGAAAATCTTGAAGCTATGCTTGTTTTACCTTCCTATGCTAGTTGATTATTGTTCCCATAAGTTGTTTTCTCACAAAATCCCTATGCATAGGAAGTGGGTTAGGCTTAAATGTGATAGTCATATGCTTCATGATGCTCCCGTTATGTTTCAATTCTTATCTTTTACGTGAGCATCATTGCGATCATCATTCCTAGCTAGAAAGGCATTAAAGAAAAGCGCTTGTTGGGAGACAACCCAATATTTACCTTTACTATTTTTGTGTGTCCAAATGATTATGCTACTGTAGTAATCATGTTTTATAGCTTTTGTTTCAATAAAGTGCCAAGTAAGACCTTTAGGATAGCTTACGGTGATAGTTGTGTTGATCCTACTGAAAATCAGAAACTTTTGCATCCAGTATATTAGTTTTGTTAATATTAAGAAACGTGATTATGATCTGATTATTTTTGATATGGATTGGTGCACAAATTTCTTAGGACTTACTAATTTGGTAGGATTTTTGGGGTTACATAAGTATACGTTTGATACAGATTACTACAGACTGTTCTGTTTTTGACAGATTCTGTTTTCTATGTGTTGTTTGCTTATTTTGATGAATCTATGAGTAGTATCGGAGGATATGAACCATATATAAGTAGGAATACAGTAGATATTACACCAATATGAATTTAGAATGAGTTCATTAAAGTACCTAAGTGGTTGTTTTATTTTCTTATACTAACGGAGCTTACGAGTTTTCTGTTGAGTTTTGTGTTGTGAAGTTTTCAAGTTTCGGGTAAAGATTCAATGGATTATTGAATAAGGAGTGGCAAGAGCCTACGCTTGGGAATTCCCAAGGCACCCCAAGTCAATATTCAAGGACAACCAAGAGCCTAAGCTTGGGGATGCCCCAGAAGGCATCCCCTCTTTCGTCTTCGTTCATCGGTAACTTTACTTGGAGCTATATTTTTATTCACCACATGATATGTGTTTTGCTTGGAGCATCATTTCCTTTTGTTAGTATTTGCTTGCTGTTATTTAGAATAATGTTTTGCATCTATATTTGCAATAAAAATGTCAAGGATAGCCTTTATGATGCTTATTTTGCTAGTATACATGTTGCTGTTTGAAAACAGAAAGTTTACCGCTGTTGCAAACATTCCCTAGAAAAGTCAGAGAATGGTATAATGTTGAAACTTTTTTCATATTAAGCTCTGATAAATTTAATGCAGTGGGAAGTTTCTCTCCTAATTTTTGGAGTTAGGGAAGTATGATGAATCTTGCATTCTTTACAGACTGTACTGTTTTGGCAGATTGCTGTTATGTTTGCATTGTTTGCATATGTTTGCTTGTTTAATGATTCTATTTGAGGATAGGAGTATTAAATATGCAGAGGCATATAGTATGCAATGTTGAAAATTTTAGTGATTTGTCACGGTAGAAAATGATAAGGTTTTGCATTGGTTTACACTAACCTATCTCACGAGTTCTTGTTGACTTTGGTGTGGATGAAGCTTTTGATAAAAAAGAAAAACCATGATATGAGAGGAATTAAGGAGACACAAAAGTTCAAGCTTGGGGATACCCAAGGCACCCCAAGATAATATTCCAAGAAGTGTCATGCATCTAAGCTCGGGGATGCCCCGGTAGGCATCCCACCTTTCTTCTTCAACCACTATCGGTTAGTATCGGTTGAACCTAAGTTTTTGCTTCTTCACATGAGTTGTGCTATCCTTGCAATGTCATTTTATTTTGCTTTGCTTGCTGTTTGAATAACATACCAAAATCTGAAATTCTTTAATGGGAGAGAATCTTCACATAGTCACATAATTTAGATACTCATTGATCTTCACTTATATCTTTTTGGAGTAGTTTGTCATTTACTCGTGTGCTTCACTTATATGCTATGAGTAAATGGTTGAATGAGTTGATTGTCACAAATCTGAAATTATATATGTGTCTCATGTGCTTATCCCATGGGAGTAATGAGTTCACATCTAAGAAGTAGAGGTTGTAAATTTAGTGAAGGTTAGCAAGCATTGTGTCGGTGTCAAAACCGGCGGATCTCGGGTAGGGGGTCCCGAACTGTGCGTCTAGGCGGATGGTAACAGGAGACAAGGGACACGATGTTTTACCTAGGTTCGGGCCCTCTTGATGGAGGTAAAACCCTACGTCCTGCTTGATTAATATTGATGATATGGGTAGTACAAGAGTGGATCTACCACGAGATAAAGGAGGCTAAACCCTAAAGCTAGCCTATGGTATGATTGTTGTAATGTATGTTGTGTCCTACGGACTAAAACCCTCCTGTTTATATAGACACCGGAGGAGGCTAGGGTTACACAGAGTCGGTTACAATGGTAGGAGATCTACATATCCGTATCGCCAAGCTTGCCTTCCACGCCAAGGAAAGTCCCATCCGGACACGGGACGGAGTCTTCAATCTTGTATCTTCGTAGTCTTGGAGTTCGGCAGACGATGATAGTCCGGCTGTCCGGACACCCCCTAGTCCAGGAGTCCCTCAGTAGCCCCTGAACTAGGCTTCAATGACGATAAGTCCGGCGCGCATAATGTTCGGCATTGCAAGGCGGGTTCCTCCCTTGAATAATCCAGAGAAGATCATGAACACCAGGATAGTGTCCGGCTCTGCAAAATAGATTCCACATTCCACCGTAGAGAGAATAATGCACATAAATCCAATCTGCTGACGTTTTATGCGGCATGACATCACACCGCTTCCAAGCCTTTATTTGAATTGTTTTTTATTATACCACCTCAGCACGTTTAGCAAAGCAGTTTCCTTGGCACGTCTTGTCGAAGCAGAGATCGTGTTCCCCTTATTCCGGGATTCTCATCAATATGGACGTGGGTAACCCAACCACGCCATTGATGGTGGCGCTTGGGGGATAAGCGAGTTTTACCAGGCCGGTGGGGGACGCATAGTCTTCGTCCGCCTATATATAAGGGATAAGGATTTACCTTCTCACCTACGCCTTCTTCCTCCTTTGCTTATCCATCTCCACGCACTCAAGCTCCAACGCCCAAGCTCGCGCATCTCGCCTCGACCTTCTCCGAATATGTCCAGAGCGGGAGGCAAATGGTTGGCCTCCACCGTTAAGGAGGAGCACATCACCAAGCTGCGCAGCGCGGGATACCTCTCCGGCGATATCGCGCATCGGCTGCCCAACGAGGGGAAGCTCATCCCTACCCCTGGGCCCCATGAGAGGGTCGTCTTTCTTCACCACTTCCTCCGCGGACTGGGCTTTCCACTCCACCCATTCGTCCGGGGGCTCATGTTTTACTATGGCCTGGATTTCCACGATTTGGCGCCGAACTTCATCCTCAACATCTCGGTGTTTATCGTCGTGTGCGAGGCCTTCCTCTGCATCCGGCCCCACTTCGGCCTGTGGCTCAAGACCTTCAACGTCAAGCCGAAGGTTGTGAAGGGCATGCAAGCGGAATGCGGAGGCGCCATGTTGGGTAAGTTTCCCAACGTCCTTTGGCTCGAAGGGGCCTTCGTGGACTCCGTCAAGGGGTGGCAATCAGGGTGGTTCTACATCACCGAGCCGCGCGAGCCCACATGGGCGGCGGCCCCCGAGTTTAGATCTGGCATCCCCACGTAGCTCACCTCCTGGAAAAAGAAGGGCTTGCTGTGGGGCAATCCAATGGAGCTGACGGGACTCCGAGCCTGCATCCAGAAGCTGGTGAGCAATAAGCTTAGCCTCGTCGACGTGGTCCAAGTCATGCTCATCCGCCGGTTTCTCCCATGCCAAGAACGGGCATTCAATCTATGGGAGTTCAATCCGGAACAGCACCAGGCGCTAAGCGGGCTCTTCGATACGACATATGAAGGCGCCTGGAGGGTGCTGTTTAAGGGCGCCGAAGCCCCCGCATCCGCGACGGAAGATCGTGGATTTTGCTCGCAGCATCCGGCTGACGAGGTAAGTGATTCAACCCCTTTATGGAACACTTGTTGTTGGGGATATTACCACTAGGTGTAAACCGGCCAAGATTGGGCCGGGTTAGCTCTGCTAGTGGTGTAGTTAAGGAAAGGCCCAAGGCCTATAGTCGGTTTAGAGCTTGTAGCCGTAAACCGGCCTGATGTATAACTTGTATTGTAAGTTAGGAATAGGGAGATACCAACCGGGATACGAGTATGAACCGGTTGGGACTCTCTAAACCGACGGGCGCCACTCGTGTATATAAGGGGACGACCGGCGGCGGTTCAAGGACGACAACCACAACTCGAGCCTAGGCGGCTTGTTTGCTCCTAGCCATTGAGACCATATCAATTCCATCACAACTAGACGTAGGCTTTTACCTTCATCGAAGGGGCCGAACTAGTATAAACCCCCGTGTCTTTGTGTCCGCTTTAACCCCTGCAAGTAAACCCGTTGCGATGGCTCCACGACTAAGTCCTTATGCTAGGACATCCGCCGTGACAAACCGCGACAGTTGGCGCCACCGTGGGGCTATCGCCGACGATGGTTTGGCGATCTTGGAGGGCAAGCTCAAAGGACTCGAAGGCTACGTCGTGGGCCGGATGACCAAGAGTCGTCGTGGCCGGATCTACATCGACAATGCTGGATGGGGTCCCGAGGCCGATTCAATCGAGTATGGATACCGGGTCCCCTTCGGCGGCATACACGTCTTCATCGGCAAGATCGGAGGGCCTGAGCCGGACATCTGCACCGACCTCGTCGAGACGGCTCAGTCGCGCGCAACCAGCCCGGGCTAAACCGGCTGCGAAGCATGTCTTCGTTGGAGTTACCCATGGAGGGGAATATGATGCCGGTTCAGAGTACGGTAGCGAGACCGTCGTTTATTCCGGCGATGAATCTTCAGCAGGAGAGACAGAGTCATTGTACCAGCTGCAGGATGGTATGATCAGGGGCTATTCCGATGGTGACAGTATTCCGGACCCCCCAGGCCAGCTGAACCGGATCGGTGTATTCATGGCCGGTACGCAGGCCGCAAACCTTTCTTCAACCGCGGCAGCAATGCTTTCCGGTTCAGCAGCGGCAGCCAGGGCAGGAGGCCCGGTGCGACCGCCGGTTCAAGTTTTGTCAGATCTGTTTGATGCACTAGCAGCGCTCATGGCGGAGGATAACCCAGCAGATCAAGAGGCTCATAACGCAGAGATTGCAAAGGTGAGAGAGCAGATCACGCAAGCCAAAGCGGATCTAGCGGCAGAGAAGGAGCGCATGGCCGCAGAGCGGGCCGCTTTAGATGCACAAGCTTACAGACTCATGCTTGACCAGAGCGCGTCGCAGGAGGTGTTAAGGCGGAAGTACAGATCGCGCCTACCATCCGGCTTTGACCCTAGAAACCTCTTCCAGACACCCGGAGCTGGACCCAGCAACCCGCCCCAGCACAGGGAGGTAAACCGGATTGAGGTACCAGGAGCGGGAGCGACGGTCCAACCACGCCAGATGGAGCCCCCACAGCAGAATACGGTGATTCCTCCGCAGAACTGGCGCCCCGGGCATTACTCTAATCCGATGGACAACCTTGTTGCGGTTGCTGCACGATTGAGGCGATCGATCGAAGGAGATTCCCCAAGCGTTGAGACACGCCGGGTCAAGGAGCTTCTCGGACTGCACTAATCCAGCGAAGCGTATTCATATAGCCGCGATCGGATTCACTCTACGCCCGTCAAGCCGGAGCTACAGCGGCGCATGGATGAACCGCCCTATCAAGTGTAGCGGGACCGTGAAGCGCCCGAGGCAACAACCCGATAGGCGCTTCGTAATGCTCGGGAGGTGGTAGACCGGCCCGCACGCAGGAGAGGCGAGTTAGCAGACAGGTGATGCGGTCAGCACACGCCGGTTCGCCCTACCTCCTTCTTTGGACCAGAGTCTCCTCCGCTTTGGGAGTGCCTGTTTAATCCCGCTGCGCAATGTGCGTCTGCCTAAGGATTTCAAGGGCCCGCGAAGGTGCCAAATTACACCGCAGATCTATCCCCGAGGCGTGGGTTGAGAGTTACGAGATGGCCATGGAGATGCTTGATGTTGATGAAGCGGCATGTGCAAAATACTTCACCATGATGATGGAGGGCACAGCCGTGCACTGGTTGAAAAGCTTGCCGCCCAATTCTATCAGTTCATGGGGTCAGTTACGGACCCAGTTCATCCAGAATTTCAAGGATACATGTAAACAGCCAAAGTCTATAGTAGACCTGGCGGCTTGCGTTCAGGAAGAAGGGGAGTCAACAACCCGTTGGGTACGCCGTGTGTCTGAGATTTTGCACTCCTCTGACCGGATCAATGCTGACTCAGCGATCATCACATTGGAAAGCAACTGCCGGTTTGAGCCTCTGAAATTTAAGCTGGGACGTATGAAGCGGTTCTGCAATGATATGGGAACCCTCATGTCCGCTTTGGTAAAATATGCCGATTCAGACAGTACCAAGGATCCTGAAGCAGATGATGATGAAGCAGGGAAGGGAAAGAAGAATGGCAATTCCAAGCAGCAGCATGTCAAACCGGCAGGTCATGGAAACGGGGGCAAGCGCAAGGCTGATGATTTCGTAGCCAACACTAATGTGCAGGACAGAGGCCCGCGGCGTAGAGGCAAGGCGAATCGGGGTCCAAATGATGGTGCGGGCCGTTTGAATTACTTGTTGAATCAGCCTTGTCCCAAACACGGGACGAAAGAAAACCCATCGAATCATCTTTGGAAAGACTGTTCTATTATGCAAGCGTTCAAAAATTCCGATGCTTTCCGATATGACCAGGGATCAGGTGGCGGTTCAGGATCCGGTTTTCATGGGCCGGGTCAGGACGGAGCTTCCGGTTCAGGGCACAACCAGGGCAATTTCAGCAACCAGAATAATCAAGGTAGCCAGCAGCGAGAGCAGCAGCGAGCTATCGAGCCAGCCAAAGCAGTTGAGCGGCGGCAATATCACGTTTTACAACCAGTTTGGACAAGCGGGATCGAAAGCTTCACAAGCGGGCTGTAAATTTGTTGAACCGGCTGTGCCACGGTATTTGCGTTGGTCAGAGCAGCCTATCGTATGGAGCAGAGAGGACCATCCCCCCCGGGTTGACAATCCGGGTCAGCTGGCTTTGGTGGTAGACCCCCAAGTTGGGGGCTATAAATTTACTAAGGTGCTTATGGATGGAGGAAGCAGCATCAATATATTGTATTATGACACTTTCCGTCGCATGGGTCTCACAGATAAAGATCTCAGGCCATCCAATACGGTGTTCCATGGTGTAGTGCCAGGCAAATCTGCTTATCCTATTGGCAAGATAGCCTTGGATGTGGCCTTTGGAGATGAGCATGACTCCCGGTCTGAAAAGCTAACCTTTGAAGTGGTAAAAATCCGGAGCCCATATCATGCCCAGTTTGGACGGCCGGCTTATGCTAAGTTCATGGCGCGACCTTGTTATATCTACTTACAACTTAAGATGCCGGGTTACAAAGGAACAATAACGGTGCATGGAAGCCGCCGAGTCGCTTTGGAATGTGAGGAAGGAGATGCAGCTTACTGTGAGCGGTGCGTGCCACAATGAGTTGAAATTCTATAAGGATAATGTTGATCCGCGGATATGACCCTCTGAAGAAGCCTACTACGGAGCATGAATCGGATCTGAAATTCAAATCGGCGTCGAAACCAAGCTTGTTGACTTTGTGCAAAGCGATTCATCCAAGCAGTTCTTGTCGGTGCCAACTGGATCCCAAATAGGAAGGCGCGCTCATCGAGTTCATCCGTGAGAACCGACATTTTCGCATGGAAGCCTTCGACATGCCGGTGTACCGAGGGAACTTCGAGCACACACTTAATGTGGATCCCAAGTATAAACCGGTGAAACAGTTCCTCCGCGGTTTAATGAAGAAAGACGCAAGGCCATTGGAGAAGAAGTAGCCAGGCTTACGGCAGCTGGTTTTATCATCGAGGTGTTTCATCGAGTGGCTCGCTAATCCGGTGCTGGTCCTTAAGAAAACGGCACTGGCGATGTGTGTGGACTACGGATCTTAATAAAGCTTGTCCAACAGATCCTTTTGCTCTCCCCGCATTGATCAGATTATTGATGCCACGGCAGATGTGGCGTTTAAGTTTTTGGGCGATACTGGATATCATCGATCAAGATGGCAGTCAAGGACCAGGAGAAAACGGCGTTTATAACTCCATTTGGAGCCTTCTGCTATGTATCTATGCCTTTTGGGCTCAAGAGCGCCCAAGCTACTTATCAGCGGTGTGTACAGAATTGCTTGCATACACAGATCGGCCGCAATGTGCATGCCTATGTAGATGACATTGTGGTGAAATCAAGACAGAAGGAGACGCTGGTGGACGATTTGAAGGAGACCTTCGACAACCTGCGCATTTATAAGATGATGCTTAATCCGGCCAAGTGTGTTTTTGGCGTTCCGGCTGGCAAGTTATTGGGGTTCCTGGTGTCTAACAGGGGAATCGAGGCCAATCCGGAGAAAATTAAAGCAATCACCTCCTTGGCTAAACCGAAGTGTATCAACGATGTTCAACGCTTGGCGGGCCGGATTGCGGCATTGAGCCGGTTTATCAGCCGCCTCGGAGAGAAGGCTATTCCTTTATACCAGATGCTAAGGAAGACAGATCATTTAAATGCGAGTCCCGGCCGACGGCTTCGAGGACCTAAAGGGCAATTGGCCAATCCGCTTTGTCCTTGCGGCTCCGATCGACAAGGAACCGCTGTTATTATATGTGGCAGCCAATGCACGGCGGTGGCGTAGCCATTTTGGTAGAGCGCAAGGAGGCAGGAAAGGAATATCCGGTTCAGCGGCGGTTTATTACATCGATGAGGTACTCATCGAGTCCAAGCAGAGGTATCCGCATTGGCGCGAAACTAGTCTATGGTGTTTTTATGGCTAGCCGAAGCTGAAACAATATTTCCAAGGGCACCCTATTACGATTGGTTAGTTCAGCTCCTTTGGGTGATATCATACAAAACCGGAGGCGATCGGCGGATTGCAAAATGGGCCATCGAGCTTGGGCCACATGGGCTCAAGTTTACACCACGCAGCGGTGAAATCACAGCACTTGTTGATTTCATTAATGGTCGGACGGAGTTGCAAGCACCGGAGGAGAAGCCAGATCATACGTCTTGGACTATCCACTTTGATGGATCGAGCAGTTGGAAGGCTCGGGGTGGAGTCGTGTTAACTTCCCCACGAGGTGATAAGTTTTGTTCGTTCTCCGTCTAATGTTCCTTGTACTAATAATGCAGCTGAGTCTGAAGCCTTGCTCCATGGTCTACGGATGGCTAAGGAGATGAACTTAAGCGGGTTAAGTGCTTTGGTGAATCGGACCTGGTGGCGCAGCAAGTATCTGGCACTTGGGATTCCAAGGACCCCCTCATGGCTGCATATCGTCGAGAGGTGGATAATATTGCAGGTTGCTTCAAAGGCTATCAAGTGGATCATGTGGATCGTCGCAAGAACGAAGCGGCAGACGCTTTAAGCCGTTTGGGTTCTCAGCGTAAACCGGTGCCGCCTAATGTCTTTCTGGACGTCTTGCACAACCCGTCGGTAGAGCTCCCTGGTGAAGCGGATTTGGCGATTCCTGATCCGGAGGCTCAGTTGGTGGCGGCATTACATGCTATTCCGGATTGGACGGTGCCTTATCTTGCGTATATGACTCGAGGAGAATTGCCAGACGATGAGGTTACGGCCAGCGGTAATCCGCGCCCAAGTCCATAGCGATTATTAATGGTGAGTTGCATCATCGCAGCGTTTGAGGCGTTTCAACGCTGTGTTTCCCCGAGGAAGGTGGCGAAATTTTACGAAATCCATGAAGGGATTGCGGGCATCATGCGGTTCAAAGTCCCCGTGGCAAAGGCATTCCGTCATGGATTCTCTTGGTTAATCGCTCATGCCGATGCGGAGGATTTGGTCAAACACTGCGATGGGTGTCAGAAATTCTCCAGGCGTGCCCATATACCGGCACAGGAGTTGAGGATGATCCCAATAACGTGGCCGTTTGCGACGTGGGGGCTGGATATGGTCGGGCCTTTTAAGCGATCCAAAGATAAGAAGACCCACCTGTTGGTGGCAGTCGACAAATTCACCAAGTGGGTTGAAGCGGAACACGCCGATAAGTGTGATGCGGCAACAGCGGTGCAGTTCATCAAAAAGGTGATTTTCCGGTTTGGCTTTCCACACAGTATAATTACTGACAATGGCACTAATTTGTCCAAGGGAGCTATGAAAGAATTCTGTGAACATGAGCATATCCGACTTGATATATCATCAGTGGCGCACCCCCAGTCCAATGGGCAGGCAGAGCGTGCTAATCAGGAAATCTTGCGAGGTATCAAACCACGGCTTCTGGTTCCGTTGCAGCGAACACCAGGGTGCTGGGTTGAAGAGCTCTCATCGGTGCTATGGAGTATCAATACTACGCCAAACGGTCTCATCGCTATCGCCTTTCTTCATGGTTTATGGGCGAAGCGATTCTCCCCGATGATATCGAGCACGATTCGCCTCGTGTAGCGGCTTATGTTGAAGCGGACAATGAAGCGGACGACGGGACGCTTTGGACCCTCTTGGATGAGGGCGTGATATGGCAGCCGCTTCGGTTGGCGATTTACCAGCAAGATCTTCGTCGTTATCACAGCCGCCGGGTTAAAACCAGAGCCTTTCAGGAAGGCGATTTGGTGCTTCGTCTCATCCAAGACCAGACAGACATGCACAAGCTATCCCCACCTTGGGAAGGGCCCTTTGTGGTCAGCAAGAATCTGCACAACGGCTCCTATTATCTGGTTGATATTCGAGAGCATAAAGACTCACGCACATCAGAGGAGGAGACCAACAGGCCGTGGAATATAGCTCATCTTCGACCTTACTACACATGAGTCCTCGACTCAGTTTATGTACATAGCATAACAATGTATATATTATCTTTTGATATAATAAAAATCAGGGCCTCAGCCAAAACGGGGTCTCTGTCTTTCTTTTCATGCGTGGTTACACGGAGTGTTTCTGTTTTTCAAAGCGGCCTCCGGTTTACCCCTTGACAGTTATATTTATCACTTGGGGGCTTGGTCGTATCCGAACCAGTGCTACACCTCTTGATAGGCGAAAGCCACTAGATCATTTGGGGACACGGTCACGTCTGAACCGGTCACGCCTCTTGGTCGGCCAATAGGGCCAGCGCCACTTGGGGCTTAGTGAACCAACCAATGTCACGCCACTTGGCCGGCGTACTCGCCACGAGTCTTTTGGGGACCTGGCTGACTAGCACCATCGCTACACCTTCGGGGGGCTTGGTTGCATCTGACCATGGTAATGCCATCTGACCAGCTCCATGCAGCTCTCCTTTTACAAAGAGTTATTGCCTTTGTTGCTACATTTGGTATTCGATTTTTGTTGCGTTTCTAACTCGACGAATATTTCTATCCGGTTTAGCTGTCAACAGCAAACTGACAGTACACGGTTTGGTTTTGCACCGACGTTCCCTTTCCGGTTTAACTTTTTCCGGTTCATCTTTATGGAGAAACTTGGGGGCTTGTGCTGATTCAGCACGCCTATGTGAGGGTTATTGTTTCCCCAGACGGTTATGGTTTTTAACAAGAAAGCCTCCGCTTCAAGATTGGCTACGCCAGCTTTATGCCCAGATATGGCAGGTATTTGTATCACATACTAATTGATTTTCAATACATAAAGATATATTGGATGCCATAAACCGGCGGGCGGTATCACCGCCGCCGAAGTTCAATCTTTTGGTTGCAGGAACTGTGAATCAAACAAAAGTTTACTCGATGCACGAAGGCATACCCAGGCAACAAAGTTTGACTAAAGCTATTACAAGGCAACACAGTGCCCAAATGATCATTGTTTTCTAAACCGGCTACCGGTTCACGACTGTTCTTCATCCTCCACCGCTTCAGCATCCTCCTCTCTACCCATTGGCTGGAAATCCACAGAAGTCCAGTCGATGCCCATCAGCGCTTGAAAAACAGCTTCTTCATGAATCAAAGATGACGGCTCAATGTCAGGAGCGTAAGTGTGCTTACGGATTGGAGGGATCAAGTTTTCCGGTTCAAAAGTTGGAGCGGACACACGTTTGTTCTGATCGTTGTATTGGGCTTGGTAGTGCTCCAAATCGGCTTCTTCCGCCAATTGACAAGCAAGTGGGCGTACTGCACGGTTTATTGCACGCAAGTCCTCTTCATTAAAGTCTGAGCCGTCTTCCTTCACACTGGGATAGCCCTGGGCTGCTTCCACTGGATCAAAATCTGGCACCCAGGCTTTGGCCCGGATCAAAGCGTTGATGGCTCCGGTTCGTGCAGCAGACTTCTTTACCTCCTCAATCCGGGAAGGCAGGATGGATAGCCGGTTCAAGGTGTCTTGGATCAAGGACGGCGCCGGGTTGTTATGTGACAGTGTGGCAATCACACGTTGGGCTCCGGTATACAGCTGCTCCACTAAGGTGTAAACAGCCTTTAGTTTTTTCCGCACGTCGTTCCCCAAGTGCCCAACGCGTGTGCCTGCATTGCATAACAGGACAGTTTTAAATCGGAATACTGGAGCAACAAGACAAGTAAGTTATACTTATTCACAGGGGACTTACCGAAGATGGCTGCTGTCATAGAATGCACTTGCCGCTTCACGGTTGTCAGATCATCTACCACCGGTTTAAGGGCGGCTTCAGCATTTTCCGCCCGTTTGAGCAAGTTGGCCTTTTCAGTGGCCCAGACAGCCTGTTCCTTCTTCATGTTATCCTTTGTTTCTTCTGCAGCAGTCAGAGCAATAGTTAGCTCCTTCTTGGCCTTATCTGTCTCGGCCTGCTGGGTCGCCAATGCTGCCTGTAAATCGACAATCCGATCATCCTTGATCGCCACCTCAGCCTGCATATTGACAGCATCATCAGCCAGCAATTAAAGTGCAAGTCTCAACCACACAACATCGTTATATGCTTGATACTTGGGGGCTAATGTACCTTCAATTTTTCTATTACTAATACATGCAAAAGTCCCAAGTTCAATACGCGTATTCAACTCGGCACTTGGGGGCTAATGGCTATTTGATTTTACTCAAGTGTTGACAAGCAGTTTTTGAGTACGGTTTAGGTTTACATACTTAAACCGCTTTGGTGGTCATGAGGGAAGATTGCAAAGTCTATCAAAGAAAATTATCAAGTACCAGTTTGATCAAAGAGTGCAAACCGGCCCTTGGGGGCTACAAGGATTACTATATCAGTAATAAGGAAAGGAGCGTTACCTCAAACTTATCTCTCATCGGTTTCACCAAGCCGACTTCATAATCACGGCTCTTTGTAAAGCGGTTCAGATATCCGAATGAAGGTCTTGGGCGCTCATAGCGGCATATGTTTCCAGCTCTACATTCCACTTTCCTTTCTTAAAAGTGGCAGAGTCCTCTTTCACAGTGTGCCGGGTTAGAGTTGCGGCGTTTCCCGGTTCAGAGTGGCCTGTTCCAGTAATTACCACGTCGTCGTCTTTTGATTCGACGGACCGTGTGGGCACAGTGGTTTTGGCAGGGCTGTGAGGTTTTTCAGACCGGATATTACTAGCAGGTGGATCAACAGACATTGAGACATCCGTAGGTCTCTCCTCAGGAATAACATCTTCTTGAACCGGAGGATCAGTTGGAATATCTTCGGCGGCAACATTTTCAAGATCCGGTGCCCGCTCATGATCTGAAGCGGCAGCCTCTTCAGCTGTTTTCTCCAAACGAGCTTTCTTGCTGGGTTTCGGTTTGGTTCTGAAGAAACATAAGACTCAGAAATAAGACATATACATTACGGAAGAAATTGACAAACATATGGCCATTTTAACTTACCCGACAGCTATCTTCAGCGGTGGCAGTTGAGTGGCTGACGATTCGCCAGATGATGAATGAGAGGTGACCTGATAATCGGAGTCGGACGGATTAAGAGGTTGACGGAATAAACCCGCTTTGGAATTCAAGGTAATAAAATGGTTGGAAACCTCGGTGTGGCGCTTTCGAGCCGGGCTGTTTGGTAAACCAGCAGAGGTAACTACCTGTCCTTTGTCTTGCGGGTTGTCTGGCGGGCCTCGTCTTGCTGCGTCTTCATAAGAAGTTTGGGATCCAAGTGAGCAAGAGGATGAGAAAAGTTAACTTTCCGGTTTGCCCGCGAAATTTTTGTGAAGGTAAGCTTGTTGAATCGAAGAGAGAATGGTTACCTCGGCAAATCCAGCGTTGTTGGCTTTCCGGCTATCATCGACAAGCATCGTCATCAATAAGGCGTGTAAAAACAAGCCAAGAGAATCAAGTTCGGATTACCCACATCATCATCGATGGCGGATCGACGAAGCCGTGGTTTTCCTCTTGTGGGCGGATTTCTTGACAATTTTCGTTTTGGGCCGGTTTTGCCGCCCAGCATTGTCCGCTTTATCTTGCGAGAGTTTCTTGCTCCAAAACGGATCATCACCCTGGATTGGAAATAATTAAGAATTGGAGGTATTAAAGTAATGATAATAGTTAATGATGGCACAGTCAGAGACTTACCGCAGGAGGTGCGTTGAAGGTACAGTAAGGAGCCAGGCCGGTTTGGGCACAGAGGTGCTCCGGTTCATTCAGCATCTTCCGCACTGAATCTGTGACTTCATCTTCAGACAATTCCAGTTTGGTGTGTCGGAGTGGGTCATCGACCTTTGCCGGTATCTTGGCACATCAAACCGGAACGCCGGCTCAGAGGCAATATGCCCCAAGATAACCAGCAGCGTGCCAGATCGATCCCAGTCAAACCGTTGGCCATAAAGGCCCGAAGCTTAGATAGTTGGGGAGCATATTTGCTTCTCTCTCTCGCGGTCAATCGTTGTGGAAAGGGATCTGTGTTGCTGAGCCGCTCTGGACGAAAACCAGGTAAAGGATTTTCGCCTTCAGGGGAGGTGTCCTTGCAGTAGAACCAAGTTGCATTCCATTCTTTGGGATGAGAGTGGAGCTTCACGTGGGGATAAGTAATCTCTTTCCTCTTCTGGATAGCCATACCGCCCAGTTCGGTATTGGGGCCATCGGTGAATTCGGTACGACGGTTTAGGTGGAAGAGATCCGGAACAGCTTAATGTAAGGCTCCTCTTGCGGATAAGCGGACAGACTTGAAAATGGCACAAGTTGGTACAGAATTGGGGCCGATGTCTTGGGGACGGAGTTGAAAGTTGGCCATTACGTCCCGGTAAAATTTTGACCCGGGCGGTTTGAAACCCCGGAACAAGTGATCTGCGAAAACTACAACTTCACCTTCCTGGGGAGTGGGAGGACATTCCTCACCAGGAACCCTCCAATGGATGGTGTTTTGGTTATCCAAAGCGCCAATGGACACTAACTCATTTAGTTGTGTCTCAGAGACGCGGGAAGGGACCCAGTTGCATTCATACACCTGTTTGGCCATCAGGAGGTCTACAAGGAGAAGAATCCGGTTTAAGAAAGTACCTATTACAGAGTAATTGATCCAAGATATGATAAACCGGAGGATGTTCCGATAAGTTAGTTCGATATGATATGATGTCAGATATATGTTGGCGGTTCAACACGGGGACTAATGGTGTGCCGATGCCGGTTTAGCAATTTTTGATACTATGGTGAGTTAAACCGCCTAATCTTGGCTTCAGGGGAAATCGACAGAAACAGGTTTCACAAAAGTTCATGTTTATTATGAATCAAACGTGAGTTTTCAGAAAACAGGAAACAAATCGCCAAAGTAAGGAAGAGGCAGGAAATGCACTATGAGGTATACGTATATATATGCGGAAGATCTATGGGATTTAGATGAGAAAGTGCAACGGATACGCACGAATCTTCGTTTGGTACAAAACAGGGATCATAATATTGCTCAGAGGCTAGAAAAGTGAAAGCATATGAAGAACACGGATGAAGCTTGAACCCTAGAACAGATCTAAAGATGATGAACAGATTATGGAAGAATAAGAGATTTACCGGAAACAGAGGAGATGAGGCGAAAGGCCGCAGTATTCTGGTCCGAACAGGTTGATCAGCGCCATCGACGAAGCGAGATGTCGATGACGACGACGGAGCTCGAGAGGGCAGCAAGCAAGGAAGAAGAAGAAGAGAAAGCGAAGGAGAAACCGAATGACCCTTCGGTCTTATTTATAAGGCGATAAAAGCTAGGTCAAGCGCGTGAATCCAGGGACGGTCATTAAAGAAGGCGCTATAAAGGATAAGCTCCAAGATGACATCATACCGGTTTACAAAGGACGGAAGCAATGATGTCATGCGGTTTCTGATGATGACAAGGTGACGACTTATTACACAAAGAAGATATCCAAGACGAGGTTTTATGAAGGATTGACATGAACCAGTTCAAATCAACTGGGCCTAATGTTGGGGATATTACCACTAGGTGTAAACCGGCCAAGATTGGGCCGGGTTAGCTCTGCTAGTGGTGTAGTTAAGGAAAGGCCCAAGGCCTATAGTCGGTTTAGAGCTTGTAGCCGTAAACCGGCCTGATGTATAACTTGTATTGTAAGTTAGGAATAGGGAGATACCAACCGGGATACGAGTATGAACCGGTTGGGACTCTGCAAACCGACGGGCGTCACTCGTGTATATAAGGGGACGACCCGGCGGCGGTTCAAGGACAGACAACCACAACTCGAGCCTAGGCGAAGCTTGTTTGCTCCCTAGCCATCGAGACCATATCAATTCCATCACAACTAGACGTAGGCTTTTACCTTCATCGAAGGGGCCGAACTAGTATAAACCCCCGTGTCTTTGTGTCCGCTTTAACCCCTGCAAGTAAACCCGTTGCGATGGCTCCACGACTAAGTCCTTATGCTAGGACATCTGCCGTGACAAATCCACGACACTTGTGGTAATCAAATTGATTCTAAGACTGTTTCAATCTCTCTTTTCCTTTGACAAGAATGGATGGAGAAGGCCGAGCAGCTCATCAGCCCGGGTCCCATGCCAGAAGACCTAATGAACGCCCGTCTAGCAGGGCTGCTGGTTCCGGCACCGCACGTGGTGCCGGAGAAGAAGGCCAAGAAGGTGGCCGCGGGGACTCGAAAGAGTTCCCGCAATCAGGCGTCCGACGAAGAGGCGGACTCCTCCCCCGAAGACGAGGAGGAGGAAGAGGACTCTCTCCCAGAGGAGGGAGAGAAGAAGAGGAAGGCTTCCCCAATAGGGGAGGCCGAAGGGTCCAAGAGTGGGAGAACTATCCCCCCGGACAGTTTCGCCAACACCATTGTTGGCAAGGAGGAGTGGCCTTTAAGGGCCAGACGTCCGGCAAGATCGTAAGTATCCGGATCCCTGATATGCAATTTCTTTTGTGTCACGTAGTGTCCTTCTAATGTCGCATTTTGTACGTAGTCCGGCCGATGATGATCTCCCCGCTTCATCGAGCGGGTTGTTGGCCCCGTCGGATGTGGATTCACTTCCGACTGCCTCTACCCCCCGCGCCGACGAGGACGCCGAGGTGGGATCCTAGAGAGGGACCCATCAGGAGGAGGCTCCGGAGGCACCATCAGGCAGCCTCCCGGACTTTGCGCCGGACTCTACATCGGAACCCGCAGTGGTTCCAGAGTCCGGCAGGCGGCCCCTTCGAAAGAAGGGCAGGACTATGACACCGGCGGCCTCCGTCCAACCGGAGGCGCCAGACAACTTGTTGGAGGCGCTTAAAGGCGCTTCCATCGAGGAAGAACACCGCACTCTCATCAGTGCGGTGATTCAGAAGGTTCAGCTCGCCAGGAGCGGGCTGACCGAAACCTGCAGCAGGCTTCTAACAGGTTTTGAGGTAAGAAGTTAAAATTATGTAATTTAATACCGCATAGACAGTAGCCCCTAATGCTCAGCTCGGTGTTCGGAAAGAAAAGCCGGACTGAGGATCTAACAAGATATACGCAGGGTTGCTTAAAATATGTCAATATGGGTTTGCAGGCTGTGCTGCTGACCTCTGCCGCACTGACTGCGGAGGTCGGTGTGTTGAAGTAGGATCTCGAGCGGTCCGCGCAAGAGCTCGGCCATGCCAAGAAGCAGCTCGAGGACAAAGAAGGTGAGTCACACCACTTTGAATAATTACCTTAAAGAAAAGGATTTTGGTTGCAGTAAAAGTAACAAGGATAATATGAGTATTGCAGGGGCCACGAACGAGGTGGCAGCCCTGAAGGAGGCTGTGTCCGCGGCCGAACGCAGTGCGGCCGCAGAATGGGCAGAGCGAGAAAAGCTAGAGGCGCAGGTGGCGGAAGTACGGCAAGAGCTCCGGGCTCTCATGGAGAAGCATGAGAGCTTGGAGCGTGACTCCAAGACTCGAGAGTCCGAGCTTGCCTCGGCTCTCGAAAGTGCCAAGTCCGCCAAGACCGAGGCCCGTAAGGCCCTTCAGGAGATTGAGGATTTAAAGAAGATAGCGGCGGGTAAGGCATTTTTCATGCAGAGCAAGGATGTTAATGTAAACTACCTGACACTTACCGCATTCGAGCTCTCGAGGCGTTTGCAAATCTGCGTGTAGTGTCCGATGCGCCAGATTCTACCGTGGCGAGAGGGAGCTCAACGGAGAAGGTCTTACGGTCTCGAAGCTGCTGAGGCGGCCATCCGGTGCCCCAAGCGACCAGTTGAAGCAGCTGGTCGAACTCCACAAGGTAGCCGAGGAGGCCATGAAGGGCCTTATAGTCCAGTATGGCTCGACAGGCCATGCCTGGAGCTACTTGACCTCGTCAGGCGGCTGGTGGATCGCGCCCACGGGTGGAGGTCATCAAGCGCTCCGCCTATATTGAAGGTGCTCGTCGGGCCCTTGCCCGCCCAAAGGTGCACTGGGCAGGTTGGATGCGGAGAAGCTTCTCACGGACCCACCACCACCGAGCAAGGAGTATCGCACGCCCGAAATGTATTATAAAACTGTCCTGAAGGGAGCCCGCGATATTGCGGATGAGTGCCCAGAGATGTAATTTTGAGTAAACTCGCTATGTGTTATCCATGCCTGAAAACTTTGTTCATGTGCACATTAAGCAACCCTTGTTTAATTTAAAATATTACCTTCGTGCGGCCGTTTATAAAATCGAGAGATGGCAAGTCGTTGGCTTCAGCCCCGAGCCACGAGTTTGGGATGTTAGGGATAAACTTGAGCACTCTTGTTCCCATTTTTGGGTCCATCTAGGGAGGCGCTCAACACAACGAACAAGGCAACCGGACTTATAATGCTTGAACACTCTCACTTAGCCATAGAATTCTATAATTTTAAATTTTGGCGAAGCCCCTGGTATTCGGAAGACCGAATCTGGGGCGCTATCCACGCCTTCGTCGGACATTGTCCGGAACTTCGCTCGAAGCGGCGTGAGTCTTTAAGGACCCGAAAAAACCTCTCGAATAGCGACCAGTCTCTCGCCTTATCATGCCGGTTAGTTTTAGCTTTCTCCACTGAGGCGCACGCGCGGCTCAACCGGGGCGCAATCGCAGTGGTTCTCCCAGTGCCACCTTAGCCGGCAGAGCGGAACGTAAGGCACCAAAACGTGGGAGCCGCAAACCCAACTATTGACCCAAGACATGATTCGAGCCGATTCATATAATGCTATAAGTTCGGGTGCCGCACTTATGAAAGTGTTCGGACTTATCACACCATAATGTGGGGAACATAAGCCCTGGTGTATTCGGGCCGTACCAAAATATACTGGTGCAAGATGTCATGTAATGAACATATATATATATATATATATATATATATATATATATATATATATATATATATATATATATATAAAGTAATGCAATTGCTGTCAAATCCCTAGTTCTGGTATGCTCAAGGCTAGCTAGCCATTTGTGCATCATGTTTAAATTTCATTTAAAATTGAATTGGGGATTTATGGAACCCTCAGAATCATTTCTGGAAATGGCCCAAATAAAAATTGCTCCAAAAGGGTCCAAGAAAATGCTCATGTTGTCCTCTGAAAATACTGGACAGAGATGAAAATCAAACCATTATTTTTGGGAACTAATAAGTATTTATTTTGGGCTTTTGGAATTAATGCATAATTATTTGCATTGGATATATAAATGTTATATATATGTTATATGTCCAAAAATTATGCCATTTGTTGAGGAGCTCTGGAATAATACTACTAGTTCCTACAAAAATTGGCATAAGTAAATAAAATGATTTAGGATTATTATTAAATCAAAACAAATGTCAGAAAAATAGAAAAGAAAAAGAAATGGGAAAACCATACCTGGCGCTTACCTCCCTGTGCAGACCAGCGACCCAACAGGCCGGCCCAGCTGACTGGTCGACGCCAGTCATCGTTTCCACCGCGCTAGGAGGACAGGGGCGTGTGCCCACGGCGCGTGCACACGTGCATCGCCACCTCCTGCTTGCCGCCGATCACCTGGAGTTGTCTGAGGACGCCATGCACGTCCCTGAGCCCCACCCTCACACTCTCACCCTCGTTCCCTTCCTCCTCCGCTCTCTCCCTCGCGCACCCGAGCGCCATCGTCACCGCCGCCGTTGCTGTTGCGGCCACCGGCCTCCCCTCGCCCCTCCGTAGAGTCCACGAGCTCTGCCACGTCGCCGGCTACCTCCTCGTCGAGCCACGCACCTCCGGACGGCCTCCATCGCCGCCATCGCCATCGTCTTCCACCTCGGGCTCCGCCGTCCGCCGCCGTCGATTCGCCGTCACCAGGTCTCCCCCGAGCCCGCTGTGCTGCTCTGCGTGATCGCCGTGAGCATCTCCCTGTTTCCCCTCTCTTCTCCCCCTCGTTCCAGCATCGTAGCCGTCGCTACCACCATGGCCGAAGCCATCGCCGCCGCAGCTCCTCACCGTCGTGGCCAGAGCCACCGCAGCCCGTGCATGCACCTGCCTTCGCGCTCAGTAGCCTCCCAGAAGGCCAACGCCGCCGCCCGCAGCTCCTGCCATGCCCTGCAGCACCCGCACGCACCCGGCCGACTCCGGCGGCCACCCCGAGCTTCGCTCGTGAGCCGCCGCCTCGCAGCCTCCCGCATGTCCCACTAGATCTTGCATGAGCACGGGCTTCAGCGTGAGGTGGTCTCCGCCGCCTCAATGGTCGCCGGAACGTCGATCCCGAGCCCCTCCGCCGCGTTCGGCCTCGCCGGCGGCTAACCGCCGGTGGGGTTGACCGGGTCTAACCCCCCCTGTTGACCCAGCTTTGACCCGTGTGGGTCAGTGACATGTGGGGCCCGGCTCAGCTAAGTTTAGCTTAGGATTAGTTTAAAACTAATTGAATCTGTTAACTAACTATAACACTGACGTGTGGGCCCCACGCGTCAGGTTTGACCTGGTCAGCGCCGTTGACTGCTGACGCAGTGCTGACGTCATGCTGATGCAATTATTCATTTTCTGGATTTTATTAAAAAACAGGAAATTCCAGAAAATATTCAAAACTTCAGAAATTCATATCAATTCAACCGTAGCTCTCATTGAAATAATTTATATATGAAAAATTATCAGAAAAATGCAATCTTTCCACCTGTACTAGTTTCATGCATGAAAAACCAACTTATACATGATGTATAGGTGAAAACACATAAATGGCATTTATAAAGACTTAGCTTGGAGTCGCATTTGAATTCTTGGTTCAAATGGACTTCAAGCAAATGAATGCTAGCTGCATTAGCTCAAACAGCATCACATCTACATGCCATGATCATGCATCATATTGTTGCATATGCTTGTGTTTTGATTGTTGGCACCGTTCCTTCTCGATAGGTCCTGCTCCGGAGAGTGCTCGAGAGTACCTGTCTATGAAGCAGTGCCTTCCTTGTTGATCTACCAGGCAAGCAAACCCCCCTTGTTCATTCCGATAAAATCCTACTCTCTCGCTCCTGCTCTCATTTATTGCATTAGGACATCAATGATTCATCTGCTACTTTGTGCTGCGGTAGTTGAACCCATTCTTCTGCATGACCTGTCATTGCCACAGTAAATAGTTAAAACCCACTAGCATGTGTAGGAGTTGATTGAGCCATGTTGTGTTCCTACGATGCTATGCCTGCTATTGCTTAGAGTTGTGTCAGGTCTGATTCATTGGGAATGAATTGGAGTGTCATGATTTGTTCAGTCTTTGAGAGTAATGTGTGAACATGATTTGGTAAAGGTAGCGGTGAAAGGCCATGTAGGAGTACATGGTGGGTTGTCTCACCGAACCGCCCTAAGCCTTCGAGTTCTATGTATGTTGTCCAATGACTCGATACTACCACACATTAGGTTCCGTAACTCGACCCTCTCGACTTATTAACCAACTTGATCTCGTCCAGAGTCGCAACTAGTTTTCGTGTTTGTAGGTAGTGTTAGTAGTCTACCAAGTGGCACCCGCCGTGGGCTTGGGACAGACTAGGCACAAGTGGCACGGTGTACAAGCGAGATCCATCCGGCGAGGTGGGCTTGGGAACCCTGTTCACATCGTTTGGGGCCGTGAGCGACACCCCGGCCGGATCTCCTTGCGGATGGAACCCGAATAGGCGATAAACCTGGGCTAGAGTCTTGTGTGGCTAGTCAGGTCGTGGCCGACTCCCTCGCCAGGCTTCCACTTGAAGGTAGCCGAGATACACGACGTGTACATGGTGGTAAGTGGCGAGAGCGTGTGTGAAGAAGTACACCCCTGAAGTGGCGAGAGCGTGTGTGAATAGCCGGGTCCGCGGATATGGACTTCTTGGATGCTTACATGGTACATAGACAACTTGAAGTGGATACTCTAAAATGCTCAAGACAAGTGTGAGTGCTATGGATGGCCTTCTCATTGGGAGACGGGGATGAATCCATAGTAGTGTATTGTGTGGTGATTAGTGGACTCGTGTGTGCCATATCACCTCAAGGAAGTTCTGGTAGTCGTAGAACAGGATAGCCACAGAGTCAAAGCTGGCTTGCTGCAACTAAACCCCACATTGCCCTCTTGATACAAATGCATGTATGATAGGATCTGATGTAAGTCTTGCGGAGTACCTTTGTACTCATGTTGCTTTATTTATGTTTTTGCAGCGGAGACTTTGGTCTTACTAGTGTTCTCGTGGACTTCGACAAGTAGCTTGTACCTCAGCTACGATCTTGATCGGATGTTGTAGATAGTCAGGCTCTTCAGCCTTTTTCTTTTGTAGATGTCTGTACCCAGACATGTAATGCTTCCGCTTGTTGCTTGTATGCTCTGTATGATGGGTCTTGTGACCCCTGTTTGCAATAAATGCTATGATGGCTCTTTGAGCCTTATCTATATGAGTTGTTGAGTTATCTTTGTGATGCCATGTTGTACAGCACATACTTGCATGTTATGCGACGTGTAATGTGTATTGCTATGTGTGGGATCGACTATCTAGTTGTTTATCCTTAGTAGCCTCTCTTACGGAAATGTCTCCTAGTGCTTCCATCGAGCCATGGTAGCGTGCTCACGCTCCGAACACTTAGGCTGGCTGGCATGTGTCCTTCTTCGTTCTTGTGTCTGTCCTTCGGGAAATGTCACGCGATGAATACCGGAGTCTGTTAGCCCAGTGCTACAGACTGGATTCACACCGATGACCGACACGCTCGATCTTTGGGTCATGGATGCCTGTCCCTGTAAGTTTGTGCCACTTTGGGTTTACGACTAGCCATGTCAGCCCGGGCTCCATATCATATGGATGCTAGCGACACTATCATATACATGTGCCAAAAGGTGCAAACGGTCCCGGGCAAAGGTAAGGCGACACCCGTGGGGATACCGTGCGTGAGGCCGCAAAGTGATATGAGGTGTTACATGCTAGATCGATGTGGCATTGAGTCGGGGTCCTGACAGCTTTGGTATCAGAGCCTAACTGCCTGTAGGATTACCAAGCCAAACTGGTCGAAGTTGAGTCTAGAAATTCTCTAGTTATGTAAGGGAATTGATTGTGGGAAGGAACGTCAGGCTCTTTTTACTCCTTATACCTCATGGCCTTCTGATCTGAGTCATCCTATCTTTCCTGCGGGGTTGAGGAACTAGGCTTATCTTCCGTCTATCAGGATCACGTGTTACTACTCCGTAGTCCCATAGGATTGGTTGATGAGAGTCATACCCCAGTTTTCAAGTACTTCCGGTGTAGCATGTTTAGTATGATCTCAGAACCTTAAGTGGTGATGTTGAGTGTGTTACTACCCCATCTTAGCAGGATGTCTCATTCTGAGCATTTTACTGCCGTTATGCTGCCGGAATTTCCCTAGGAGTTCGAGAGTTACTAATTTCCTTGTCCTACATTCTATAGCCTATAGTTGATGCTGATTCCGTCCTTGGTTTCGTTTCTCAGGATGTCATCAGCTAAGCGAAGTTCATTGCTCAGAGCGTAACCACGGAGATGGTAGGGATGAGGATCCTCCGACCAGCCTTCGTTGACAGAGTTCATGTTAGAGATGGAGAGAAACAAGCGTGAGTCTAACCGCTTGTTGGCACGTGATCGAGGAGAACACCGCACATCGGTTCAAAGGGTCTGCAACCATTCATGACTTCATTCGCTTGCACCCACCTACCTTTCATCATTCCATCGAGCCACTCGATGCAGATGACTGGCTCCGTAGCATCACACACAAGCTCCGTTCTGCGAACGTAGCTGAAGATGACAAGGTCACCTATGCCACATACCACCTGGAAGGTCCTGCTAGTCTTTGGTGGCAGAACTATGAGGCTATGCTTCCAGCTGGCCAGACTTCTACCTGGAGAGATTTCACCAAGGCTTTTCGCGAGCATCACATTCCCGAGGCCCTCATTGATCGCAAGAGAGAAGAGTTCTGTAGTTTCACCCAGAGTAAGATGGCTGTTGATGCTTACAGTAGAGAGTTTGAGAACCTCGCTCGCTATGCTTCAGAAGAGGTGTCCACGGACGCCAAGAAGCAGGCTAGGTTTCGGAAGGGTCTCAACCCCAAGTTGCGTCGTGATCTCCACCTGCATCATTGTGATACATTCCAAGCTCTTGTGAACAAGGCCATTAATGCAGAGACAGCTCAGCTCACTTACGAGGAGTCTCGTAAGCACACCCGTGATTTGGTATCTTCCTCCGGTTCTAGTTCTCAGAAGCGCCAGATTTGGATTCCGAACTCTGCTCTTCCACCCGGATATTCACCAAGGCCATCTTGTGTGGCGCCTCACCCAGTTCAGCAGTATGCACCACCCAGGCCTATTGGTGGACCACCTACCAATACGAGTCCATGTCCTACCTCTAAGATTTGCTACAAGTGCGGAGAGCCAGGCCACATTGCCCCTATTTGTACCCAGACCAGAGTTGCTCCACCCCAGCCCGAGAAGTCTGTTGGCCACGGTAGTAAGCCATCACGCAAGATGATCACTGCCAAGTCAGCTCCCACTGAACATGGACGTGTGCATCACGTCTCAGCTAAAGACGCTCATGATGATCCAGATGTCGTTCTTAGTACACTCCTTGTCAATCGTCATCCAAAGATCGGTTCTGTTTCGCTCATCGAGCGTCTCATTCATTCATTTCTGAAAGCTATGCCCGCTTGCACGACATGTCATTTTGTGATATGCCCTTCCCACTACTTATTCAAACCCCTGGATCCAAATGGCAAACTTCTAGTGTAAGCCATGGTAACGAAATCCTTGTAGACAGACTTATATTCCTTGCATCACTTATAGCTCTCAAGTCTTCGGATATTAACATCATCTTGGGTATGGACTGGATGACAGCTCATCATGCCAAGATTGATTGTTTCACCAGGTCTGTTCAGCTTACTCATCCATCTGGCAAGATAGTCACTGTCTCCACCAGAGTTGCAAAGCGCCAACTCTATTCGCTTAATGCCAGCCCTCTTCTAGACCTTGAAGATATCCCAGTAGTCCGTGACTTTCCGGATGTCTTTCCAGAGGAACTGCCAGGTGTTCCACCTGATAGAGATGTAGAGTTCGTCATAGATCTTATCCCAAGAACTGCTCCAATCTCTAGGAGACCTTACAAGATGGCACCCTTAGAACTAGCCGAGCTTAAGAAACAACTTGATGAGTCCTTGCAAAAGGGTTTCATCCGTCCTAGTTCTTCTCCTTGGGCTTGCCCCGTCCTCTTCGTCAAGAAGAAGGATGGTACGGACCGGATGGTTGTAGATTATCGTCCTGTTAACTTGGTCCCGATAAAGAACAAGTATCCGCTCACCAGGATCAACGATCTGTATGATCAGCTCGCTGGATCCTCAGTCTTCTCCAAGATGGATTTGAGGTTAGGCTACCACCAAATCAAAATCAGAAACGGGGACATTCCTAAAACGGCTTTTGTCACTCGTTATGGCCAGTACGAGTACACCGTCATGTCCTTTGGTCTAACCAACGCCCCAGCCACTTTCTCCCGCTTGATGAACTTCATCTTCATGGAGTACTTAGATAAGTTCGTCGTGGTTTATCTCGATGATACTCTTATTTATTCGAAGAACGAGGAAGAGCATGCCGAACATCTTAGACTTGTGTTAGAAAAACTCAGAGAGCATCGCCTTTATGCCAAGTTCTCCAAGTGTGAATTTTGGTTGCCAGAAGTGACCTATCTGGGCCACGTAATCTCTGGTAAGGGCATTGCTGTCAATCCCGAGAGAGTTAAGGCCGTTCTCGATTGGACTCCACCTGAAACCGTTAAACAAGTTAGGAGTTTCCTTGGTCTAGCCAGCTATTGTCACCGCTTTGTTGAAAACTTCTCCAAAGTAGCCAAACCCCTCACGGAACTTCTCAAGAAAGATAAAAAGTTTGAGTGGTCCCCACAGTGTGAGTACAGTTTTCAGGAACTGAAAAGACGCCTGACTTCTGCTCCCATACTTGTGCCACCGGATTTCACTAAAGACTTTGTTATCTACTGCGATGCCTCACGACAGGGACTAGGTTGCATTCTTATGCAGGATCGTCATGTGATTGCCTATGCATCTCGATAGTTGCATCCACATGAGGAGAATTATCCTACACATGATCTAGAGCTTGCAGCCATAGTCTATGCACTCAAGACCTGGCGACATTACCTTCTAGGTAAACGTTGCGAGATCTACACCGATCACTAGAGTCTCAAGTATATCTTCACACAACCAGATCTGAACCTTAGGCAAAGACGTTGGTTGGAGTTGATCTCAGATTATGGTCTAGGGATTACCTACACCCCAGGCAAAGCTAATGTCATGGCTGATGCGCTAAGCCGTAAATCCTATTGCAACAATCTCATGTTGCAGCAGGGTCAACCACTTCTCCATGAGGAATTCTGTAAGCTTAATCTTCACATTGCTCCTCACCGATTCCTTTCTACCTTGGTGGCAAAACCTACTCTTGTAGATCATATCATAGAAGCCCAGAAGCATGATACGGGGATTACCCGGATCAAGAAAAACATTGCCAAGGGTGTTGCTTGTAGTTTCTCTATAGATGATCGAGGTGTTGTTTTCTTTGGGAATCGCCTGGTGGTCCCCAAGAAGCAACATCTTCGACAATTGATTCCTAAGGAGGCGCATGAATATCCTCTCACGATTCATCCCGGTAGTACTAAGATGTATCAGGACCTACGCCAGAGGTTCTGGTGGACTAGGATGAAGAGAGAAATCGCTGAGTTCATTGCTAAATGTGACATTTGTCGTCGCGTTAAGGCAGAGCATTAAAGGCCTGCTGGCACCCTTCAGCCTTTAGCTATTCCTGAGTGGAAATGGGATAAAGTTGGTATGGACTTCATCACCGGCTTTCCCAGGACCAAGAAATGGAATAATGCTATCTTCGTAGTCATTGATCGTCTCTCCAAAGTGGCGCACTTCCTACCTGTTCGAGAGAGTATCACTGCTAGTCAGCTCGCTGACTTATATATTTCCCGAATAGTATCACTTCATGGTGTTCCACTAGAGATCAATTCAGACCGTGGGGCGTCTTTTCACTTCTCATTTCTGGGAGAGTTTCCAAACTGCCATGGGAACCCATCTTTCCTTCAGTACCGCTTTCCACCCTCAGTCGAGTGGTCAGGTGGAACGGGTCAACCAAATTCTCGAAGACATGCTTAGAGCTTGCGTTATCTCATTCGGTATGGATTGGGAGAAATGTCTTCCTTTTGCCGAGTTTGCTTATAACAATAGCTATCAATCCAGTCTCAAGAAAGCTCCTTTTGAGATTCTCTATGGACCAAGATGTCGAACACCGTTGAACTAGTCAGAAACCGGTGAAAGACAATTCTTTGGACCGGACATGATCCAGGAGGCAGAAGAGCAAGTTCGCATAATTCGTGAGAATTTGAAAACAGCCCAGTCTCGTCAAAAGAGCCAGTATGATCGTCATCATAAGGATATGACTTATGAAGTTGGCGACAAAGCTTACCTTCGGGTTACTCCCTTGAAGGGTACCCATCGTTTCGGTATCAAAGGCAAGTTGGCTCCTTGTTACATTGGTCCCTTTCGCATTCTCGCTAAACGAGGAGAGGTTGCCTACCATTTGGAACTACCCCCACATCTTTCTCGAGTCCATGATGTCTTCCACGTCTCTCAACTCAGGCGTTGCTTCTCGGATCCTATCCGCGGAGTGGACCACGAAACGCTTGATCTCCAAGATAACCTCACATACCGAGAGTACCCGGTTCGCATTCTTGATCAAGCAGAGCGTGTCACTCGACGTCATAACATCAAGTTTCTCAAGGTTCAGTGGTCTCATCATTCCGAGAGAGAAGCTACTTGGGAGCGAGAAGATCGTCTTCGACTGGAGTACCCCACTTTCTTTCCGTCGACCCCTGAATCTCGGGACGAGATTCTTTCCAGTGGGGGCGAGTTGTCACATCCCTAGTTCTGGTATGCTCAAGGCTAGCTAGTCATTTGTGCATCATGTTTAAATTTCATTTAAATTTGAATTTGGGATTTATGGAACCCTCAGAATCATTTCTGGAAATGACCCAAATAAAAATTGCTCCAAAAGGGTCCAAGAAAATGCTCATGTTGTCCTCTGAAAATACTGGACAGAGATGAAAATCAAACCATTATTTTTGGGAACTCATAAGTATTTATTTTGGGCTTTTGGAATTAATGCATAATTATTTGCATTGGATATATAAATGTTATATATATGTTATATGTCCAAAAATTATGTCATTTGTTGAGGAGCTCTGGAATAATACTACTAGTTCCTACAAAAATTGGCATAAGTAAATAAAATGATTTAGGATTATTATTACATCAAAACAAATGTCAGAAAAATAGAAAAGAAAAAGAAATGGGAAAACCATACCTCCCTGTGCAGCCCAGCGACCCAACAGGCCGGCCCAGCTGACTGGTCGACGCCAGTCATCGTCTCCACCGCGCCAGGAAGACAGGGGCATGTGCCCACGACGCGCGCACATGTGCATCGCCACCTCCTGCTTGTCGCCGATCGCCTGGAGTTGTCTGAGGACGCCACGCACGTCCCTGAGCCCCACCCTCTCACTCTCACCCTCGTTCCCTGCCTCCTCCGCTCTCTCCCTCGCGCCATCGCCATCGTCTTCCTCCTCGGGCTCTGCCGTCCGCCGCCGTCGATTCGCCGTCACCAGGTCTCCCCCGAGCCCGCTGTGCTGCTCTGCGTGATCGCCGTGAGCATCTCCCTGTTTCCCCTCTCTTCTCCCCCTCATTCCCGCGTCGTAGCCGTCGCTACCACCATGGCCGAAGCCATCACCGTTGCAGCTCCTCGCCGTCTTGGCCAGAGCCACCGCAGCCCGAGGCTCGCACTCTGCCACTCGCCAAGAGCCTCCTGAAGGCCAACGCCGCCGCCCGCAGCTCCTGCCATGCCCTGCAGCACCCGCACGCACCCGGCCGACTCCGGCGGCCGCCCCGAGCTTCGCTCCGGCGAGCTCCGCCGCCCCCGCAGCCTCCCGCATGTCCCACTGGATGGGCGCGAGCCTGGGCTTCGCGTAGGTGGTCTCCGCCGCCCGAATGGTCGCCGGAACGGCGATCCCGAGCCCCTCCGCCGCGTTCGGCCTCGCCGGCGGCTAACCGCCGGTGGGGTTGACCGGGTCTAACCCCCCTGTTGACCCAGCTTTGACCCGTGTGGGTCAGTAACATGTGGGGCCCGGCTCGGCTAAGTTTAGCTTAGGATTAGTTTAAAACTAATTGAATCTGTTAACTAACTATAACACTGACGTGTGGGCCCCGCGCGTCAGGTTTGACCTGGTCAGCGTCGTTGACCGCTGAGCAGTGCTGACGTCATGCTGATGCAATTATTCATTTTCTGGATTTTTTTAAAAAAACAGGAAATTCCAGAAAATATTCAAAACTTCAGAAATTCATATCTGATTGAAATAATTTATATCTGAAAAATTATCAGAAAAATGCAATCTTTCCACCTGTACTAGTTTCATGCATGACAAACCAACTTATACATGCTGTATAGGTGAAAACACATAAATGGCATTTATAAAGACTTAGCTTGGAGTTGCATTTGAATTCTTGATTCAAATGGACTTCAAGCAAATGAATGCTAGCTGCATTAGCTCAAATAGCATCACATCTACATGCCATGATCATGCATCATATTGTTGCATATGCTTGTGTTTTGATTGTTGGCACCGTTCCTTCTCGATAGGTCCTGCTCGGAGAGTGCTTGAGAGTACTGCTCTATGAAGCAATTGCCTTCCTTGTTGATCTACCAGCAAGCAAACCCCCTTGTTCATTCCGATAAAATCCTACTCTCTCGCTCCTGCTCTCAGTTATTGCATTAGGACAACAACAATTCATCTGCTACTTTGTGTTGCGGTAGTTGAACCCATTCCTCTGCATGACCTGTCAATGCCAAAGTAAATAGTTAAAACCCACTAGCATGTGTTGGAGTTGATTGAGCCATGTTGTGTTCCTACCATGCTATGCCTGCTATTGCTTAGAGTTGTGTCAGGTCTGATTCATTGGGAATGAATTGGAGTGTCATGATTTGTTCTGGTGCTGAGAGTAATGTGTGTGAACACGATTTGGTAAAGGTAGCGGTGAGAAGCCATGTAGGAGTACATGGTGGGTTGTCTCACCGAACCGTCCTTAAGCCTTGAGTTCTATGTATGTTGTCCAATGACTCGATACTACCACACATTGGGTTCCGTAACTCGACCCTCTCGACTTATTAACCAACTTGATCTCTGTCCAGGAGTCGCAACTAGTTTCTGTTGTTTGTAGGTAGTGTTAGTAGTCTACCAAGTGGCACCCGGCCAGGTGGGCTTGGGACAGACTAGGCACAAGTGGCACGGTGTACCAAGCGTAGATCCATCCGGCGAGGTGGGCTTGGGAACCCTGTTCACATCGTTTGGGGCCGTGAGCGACACCCCAGCCGGATCTCCTTGCGGATGGAACCCGAATAGGCGATAAACCTGGGCTAGAGTCTTGTGTGGTTAGTCAGGTCGTGGCCGACTCCCTCGCCAGGCTTCCGCTTGAAGGTAGCCGAGATACACGACGTGTACATGGTAGTAAGTGGCGAGAGCGTGTGTGAAGAAGTACACCCCTGCAGGGTTAACATGTTCTATTCGAATAGCCGGGTCCGCGGATATGGACTTCTTGGATGCTTACATGGTACATAGACAACTTGAAGTGGATACTCTAAAATGCTCAAGACAAGTGTGAGTGCTATGGATGGCCTTCTCGTTGGGAGACGGGGATGAATCCATAGTAGTGTATTGTGTGGTGATTAGTGGACTCGTGTGCGCCACATCACCTCAAGGAAGTTCTGGTAGTCGTAGAACAGGATAGCCACAGAGTCAAAGCTGGCTTGCTGCAACTAAACCCCATATTACCCTCTTGATACAAATGCGTGTATGATAGGATCTGATGTAAGTCTTGCGGACTACCTTTGTACTCATGTTGCTTTATTTATGTTTTTGCAGCGGAGACTTTGGTCTTACTAGTGTTCTCGTGGACTTCGACAAGTAGCTTGTACCTCAGCTATGATCTTGATCGGATGTTGTAGATAGTCGGGCTCTTGACCTTTTTTTTTGTAGATGTCTGCACCTGGACATGTAATGCTTCCGCTTGTTGCTTGTATGCTCTGTATGATGGGTCTTGTGACCCCTGTTTGCAATAAATGCTATGATGGCTCTTTGAGCCTTATCTATATGAGTTGTTGAGTTATGCTGTGATGCCATGTTGTATAGCACATACTTGCATGTTATGCGTATGTGTAATGTGTATTGCTATGTGTGGGATCTCACTATCTAGTTGTTTATCCTTAGTAGCCTCTCTTACCGGGAAATGTCTCCTAGTGCTTCCACTGAGCCATGGTAGCGTGCTACTGCTCCGGAACACTTAGGCTGGCCGGCATGTGTCCTTCTTCGTTCCTGTGTCTGTCCCTTCGGGGAAATGTCACACGATGAATACCGGAGTCCTGTTAGCCCGCTATAGCCTGGTTCACTGGAGTCCTGTTAGCCCAGTGCTACAGCCTAGATTCACTCGCTGATGACCGACACGTTCGATGCTGGGTCATGGATGCCCGTCCCTGTAAGTTTGTGCCACTTTGGGTTTACGACTAGCCATGTCAGCCCGGGCTCCTTATCATATGGATGCTAGCGACACTATCATATACGTGTGCCAAAAGGCGCAAACGGTTCCGGGCAAAGGTAAGGTGACACCCGTGGGGATACCGTGCGTGAGGCCGCAAAGTGATATGAGGTGTTACATGCTAGATCGATGTGGCATTGAGTCGGGGTCCTGACAATTGCCGTCGAAAAGTGCTGCATTATTTATTAAAGAAAGTCTGCTATGAGTGCGGACTGATACAAATAGTGCGGTAAGCAAGGGATTTGGACTAATTAAACATGTCCCCCTCCAGGGGTGAGCTGCGGACTTGGTGTATATAATCAAATTTAATGCTCGTAATTGAGACCACCTGAGTGTTCGTCGCAGCCTTCTTTCTTCCCTGGCTGTTGCATCATGAGTTCGGCAGGTTCACCGCCGGACAGGGCCTCTGGTTAACGAAGTCCTGTGTACACAAAGAAGGAAAATAATAATAAAAAAGAGGGGGGCACACTTGCGAGCCCCTGGTGTGGTCGAGCCGCACTCTGGGTCCATTGTGATCATGCCCCTTCCCCTGCGCCCATGGTATCTCCAAAGCGTAATGATGTACGCGGAGGGTTGTTCCTGCAATCATGCGAGGGCAGGGGTTAGGGCCGCATTGCTACGCGTGCTCGTATCGTGCCAGGTTGTCTTGGTTGGTATTGCTTCGGGCGCTTTTTGCTGTATCCGGCCGTATAACAGCTGGACTAGAAAATGGCCTTAAAAGGCTCCTTCAGACTTCCGCCGCGAGAGCATTGATGTTCCTCCGTTCGGAGGGAGCGTTCCGTATTTCCGTTGACCGTGATGACTCCGCGAGGGCCTGGCATCTTGAGCTTTAGGTATGCATAATGCGGCACCGCGTTGAACTTTGCAAACGCGGTTCGTCCAAGCAGAGCGTGATAGCCGCTGCGAAATGGGACTATGTCGAAGATTAACTCTTCGCTCCGGAAATTATCCGGGGATCCGAAGACCACTTCCAGTGTGACTGAGCCCATACAATTGGCTTCCACACCTGGTATGACACCTTTAAAGGTTGTCTTTGTAGGTTTAATCCTTGAGGGGTCTATGCCCATCTTGCGCACTGTATCCTGATAAAGCAGGTTCAGGCTACTACCGCCGTCCATCAGGACTCTCGTGAGGTGAAATCCATCGATGATTGGGTCTAGAACCAATGCGGCGAATCCGCCATGGCGTATGCTAGTCGGATGGTCTCTTCGATCGCAAGTGATCGGACAAGAGGACCATGGATTGAACTTCGGGGCGACTGGCTCCATCGCATAGACGTCCCTTAGTGCGCGCTTCCTCTCCCTCTTGGGTATATGGGTTGCATAAATCATGTTCACCGTCCGCACTTGTGGGGGGAAGCCCTTCTGTCCCCTATTGTTCGGCGGTCGAGTCTCCTCCTCGTCGTCGCTGTTTAGCCCCTTGTCATTGTTTTCGGCAATTAACTTGCCTGCCTGCTTGAACACCCAGCAATCTCTGTTGGTGTGATTGGCTGGCTTTTCGGGGGTGCCATGTATCTGGCATAAGCGGTCGAGTATTCGGTCCAAGTTGGACGGACCCGGAGTGGTTCTTTTGAATGGCTTCTTCCGCTGACCGGGTTTAGAGCCTCGGAATCCGGCGTTGACTGCCGTATCCTCCTTATCATCGCTGTTAATGCGGCGTTTGTTTTTGTTTCGACGTGACCTGCCGTTGTTGTCCTTAGTATCCTGACTGCCAGAATTTTTACGAAGATTGTTGCTGCGAGCTAGCCAGCTATCGTCTCCCGCTCAAAAGCGGGTCATTAATGATGTGAGGGCTGCCATGGATTTCGCTTTTCTGTCCCAGTGCGGGCTAGCCATTCGTCGCGAATGTTATGTTTGAAGGCTGCAAGGGCCTCGCGATCCGGACAATCGACGATTTGGTTTTTCTTTGTCAAGAACCGTGTCCGAATTGTCCGCCGATTCGTCGGCTGCTGAATGATGTGGCTTAGGTCATCGGCGTCGGTGGTCGCTTTTACATGCGTGCCACGGAAGTTGTCGAGGAATGCGGCTTCCAGGTCTTCCCAACACCCAATTGACTCTGCGGGCAAGCTGTTGAGCCAATGCCGAGATGGTCCTTTAAGCTTGAGTGGGAGATACTTGATGGCATGGAGATCGTCGCCGTGGGCCATATGTATGTGGAGAAGATAATCTTCGATCCAAACCGAGGGGTCTGTTGTGCCATCGTAGGATTCAATGTTTACGGGTTTAAACCCTTCAGGATTTGATGATCCATTACTTCGTCGATGAAGCATAGCGGTGTGCGGCGCCTCAGATTGAGCAATATCACGACACAGCTCGAGAGAGCGTTATGCTCTTGTGTTCGCCCGCCGGGTTATTGTATCCGCGCGACGGTATTAAATCACGGGTCGGGCGCCTCGTGATCCGTAGATGGATCTGGATTGCTTTGCTTTGTCCTCCAATACGTCCCGCAAGTCCGGCGCGTTCCCTTTTGGCCTCGTAATTTTGGAGCGATGCCGGGGTACGGCTTTGGTTGAGGGCCTGGATGCCTCTCTGTCGCGACCACGTGGTGGTCGGTCTACCGTATCGTGCGCTGGTGATGAAGGCATATACGCTTCCTCATCTAGTCGGGGAAGCAACTTGCGTCTTGGGTAGCTTTTGGAGGGGCGTTCGATTTTATACTCTTCGGCCACGAGGACCTCGGTCCATCGATCGGCCAGCAGGTCCTGATCAGCTTGAAGCTGCTGCTGCTTTTTCTTTAGGCTGTTTGCCGTGGCGATAAGCCTGGTTTTAAAACGCTCTTGTTCTACGGGATCCTCGGGCACGACGAATTCGTCGTCGTTCAGGCTTGCCTCATCTTCGGAGGGAGGCATATAGTTATAATCCTCAACCTCTTCGTCTGCCGCCCTCTCGTGAGGGCTTGCTTCTGCATCCTCCTGCCCTGAGTCTTGTTGGAGGGGGTTATCTTCGGCACTCTCTGGGGTATTATTATCTCCTGTGCCGGAATCTCCATTCTTGCTGTGGCGGGATTTAGAGCGGCGCCGCTGACGCCGATGCTTGGGCTGTTTCTTTAAAGAATCTGCCTCCGCTGTTTCTTCGCCGTCCCCGTCTTTTGGGGTGTCCACCATGTATATGTCATATGACGAGGTTGTCTTCCAGTGCCCTGTAGGCGCTGGTTCCTATTCGTCTCCGGCAACGACGTCCATAGCGTCGATGTCCTCGGAGTCGTAGTCTAGCATGTCGGTTAGATCGTCGACAGTGGCTACAAACTGGGTGGCGGGTGGGCTCTGCATTTCTTTGTTGTCCGTATCCCAACCATCCTGGCCATAGTCCGGCCAGGACTCTCCCGATAACGAGAGATGCTTTAGCGAATTTAGGATGTCGCCAAAGGGCGAGTATTGGAAGATGTCCGCGGCGGTGAATTCCATAATCGGCGCCCAATCCGATTCGATTGGTAGGGGCGTGGGAGGTCCGGAGTTCGGCAAGGAGTCCGGCACCTCGGAATCACGAGTTTCGTGAGGGACAAGATTAGCGTTCGGCTCCATCGCCGTGGAAGTTGAAGCCCCCGAGGTGGTGTCCATCCACCGATCCTCGATCTGGGCGATCGGCTCCGGACTAAAGGCCGAAGCGGATTCGTGTGCGGACACCAAGGCACTGTTCGGCGGCAGAGCTAGATCATGCCCATCGCAACAGTGCGGCGCGCTTGGCTTTGGCTCGAGCCCGTCGAAGATCAAGTCCCCGCGGATGTCGGCCGTGAAGTTTAGGCTTCCGAATCTGACCTGATGGCCAGGGGCGTAGCTTTCGATTTGCTCCAGGTGGCCAAGGGAATTAGCCCGCAGTGCGAAGCCGCCGAATACGAAGATCTGTCCGGGGAGAAAAGTCTCACCCTAGACAGCGTTGTTGACTGAAGATGCCATCGAGCTTATTGGTGACGACACAGAGGAACTCTCAATGAAAGCACCAATGTCGGTGTCAAAACCGGCGGATCTCGGGTAGGGGGTCCCGAACTATCGTCTAGGCGGATGGTAACATGAGACAAGGGACACGATGCTTTACCCAGTTGGGCCCTCTTGATGGAGGTAAAACCCTACGTCTGCTTGATTAATATTGTTGATATGGGTAGTACAAGAGTGGATCTACCACGAGATCAAGGAGGCTAAACCTAAAGCTAGCCTATGGTATGATTGTTGTAATGTATGTTGTGTCCTCGTACTAAAGCCCTTGGTTTATATAGACACGGAGGAGGCTAGGGTTACACAGTAGTCGGATTACGGTGGTAGGAGATTTACATATCCGTATCGCCAAGCTTGCCTTCCACGCCAAGGAAAGTCCCATCCAGACACGGGACGGAGTCTTCAATCTTGTATCTTCGTAGTCTTGGAGTCCGGCGGACGATGATAGTCCGGCTGTCCGGACACCCCCTAGTCCAGGACTCCCTCACATTGTATTGGTCATTTGAACAATTCATGAAAGAATATTGAAGGAAGAGAGATTTCACATATAAATACACTATCCTAGACATCTTTTATAATTGTGAGCACTCATTAAGTATGACATGCTAAAAGAGTTGACGTTGGACAAGGAAGACAACGTAATAGTTTATGTTTTCCGCCATTTCCGTTAAAGTATATTGTCATTGACCTTCCAAACATGTTGAGCTTACCTTTCCCCCTCATGCTAGCCAAAATTCCTTGCACCAAGTAGAGATACTACTTGTGCTTCCAAATATCCTTAAACCAAGTTTTGCCATGAGAGTCCACTATACCTACCTATGGATTGAGTAAGATCCTTCAAGTAAGTTGTCATCGGTGCAAGCAATAAAAATTGCTCTCTAAATATGTATGATCTATTAGTGTGAAGAAAATAAGCTTTATACGATCTTGTTATGGAAGCAATAAAAGTGACAGGCTGCATAATAAAGGTCCATATACAAGTGGCAATATAAAGTGACGTTCTTTTGCATTAAGATTTTGTGCATCCAGCCATAAAAGCGCATGCCAATATTTGCTTCCCTCTGCGAAGGGCGTATCTTTTACTTTATACAAGAGTCAAGGTGATCTTCACCTTTCCCATTTTCATTTTATCCTTTGGCAAGCTCCTCGTGTTGGGAAGATCCTGATATATATATATATGCAATTGGATGTAAGTTAGCATGAACTATTATTGTTGACATCACCCAAAGGTGAATACATTGGGGGACAACACTATAAGCCCCTATCTTTCTCAGTGTCCGATTAAAACTCCATAACCATTAGTATTGCATGAGTGTTAGGAATTGTAGAAGACTATACGATAGTTGAGTATGTGGAGTTTGCTGAATCAAAGCTCTGACATAGACCCTTCCTGAAAATAAGATGAATTGCAATTGTTTGCTGACTGAGAATTAAGTTTGCTAGTTTTCAAGAAAGTTTATGGTCTATGCTTTGACATGTGAATTGCTTGTTACTTGATCGTGAGAAGTTTTATGAGATGAACTATTGTTATGACATATAACAATGCTAGAAAAGGTGATTGAAATTATCATTGATCGAACATGTGCACCTGCTAGCATTCACCCTTCATAAATTCTTTCTTTTATCATTCACCTACTCGAGGACGAGCAGGAATTAAGCTTGGGGATGCTGATACGTCTCCAACGTATCAATAATTTATGAAGCATTCATGCTATTTTATTATCTGTTTTGAATGATTACGGGCTTTATTATACAATTTTATATTACTTTTGGGACTAACCTATTAACCGGAGGCCCAGCCCATATTGATGTTTTATTGCCTATTTCAGTGTTTCGAAGAAAAGGGATATCATACGGAGTCCAAACGGAATGAAACCGTCAGGAGCGTGATTTTTGGAACGAACATGATCCGGGAGACTTGGAGTACAAGCCAGGGAAGCTTCGAGGAGGCCAGAAGATAGGAGAGCGCCCACCTGTCTCGTGGGCCCCTCGAGCCTCCCCCGACCGACTTCTTTCGCCTATATATTCCCATATACCCTAAAAAACATCAAAGACGAAGATAGATCGGGAGTTCCGCCGCTGCAAGCCTCTGTAGCCACCAAAAAACCCTCGGGAGCCCGTTCCGGCACCTTGCCGGAGGGGGAATCCTTCACCGGTGGCCATCTTCGTCATCCCGGCGCTCTCCATTATGAGGAGGGAGTAGTTCACCCTCGGGGCTGAGGGTATGTACCAGTAGCTATGTGTTTGATCTCTATCTCTCGTGTTCTCTCTATGGCACGATCTTGATGTATCGCGAGCTTTGCTATTATAGTTGGATCTTATGATGTTTCTTCCCCCCTCTACTCTCTTGTGATGAATTGAGTTTTCCTCTTGAAGTTATCTTATCGGATTGAGTCTTTAAGGATTTGAGAGCACTTGATGTATGTCTTGCCGTGTTTATCTGTGGTGACAATGGGATATCACGTGCCACTTGATGTATGTTTTGGTGACCAACTTGCGGGTTCCACCCATGAACCTATGCATAGGGGTTGGCACACGATTTCGTCTTGACTTTCCGGTAGAGACTTTGGGGCACTCTTTGAAGTACTTTGTGTTGGTTGAATAGATGAATCTGAGATTTTGTGATGCATATCGTATAATCAGACCCACGGATACTTGAGGTGACAATGGAGTATCTAGGTGACATTAGGATTTTGGTTGATTTGTGTCTTAAGGTGTTATTCTAGTACAAACTCTTGAATAGATCGATCTGAAAGAATAACTTTGAGGTGGATTCGTACCCTACGATAATCTCTTCGTTTGTTCTCCGCTATTAATGGCTTTGGAGTGACTCTTTGTTGCATGTTGAGGGATAGTTATATGATCCAATTATGTTATTATTGTTGAGAGAACTTGCACTAGTGAAAGTATGAACCCTATGCCTTGTTTCCTACCATTGCAATACCGATTACACTCACTTTTATCATTAGTTACATTGCTCTTTTTATATTTTCAGATTACAAAAACGTATATCTACCATCTATATTGCACTTGTATCACCATCTCTTCGCCGAACTAGTGCACCTATACAATTAACCATTGTATTGGGTGTGTTGGGGACACAAGAGACTCTTTCTTATTTGGTTGCAGGGTTGTTTGAGAGAGACCATCTTCATCCTATGCCCCCACGGATTGATAAACCTTAGGTCATCCACTTGAGGGAAATTTGCTACTGTCCTACAAACCTGTGCACTTGCAGGCCCAACAACGTCTACAAGAAGAAGGTTGTGTAGTAGACATCATAGCACTCAACAAAAAAAGTGAGATCACGACCGGTGGCAGCTATCAGTGTGATGCAACATGGCCCACTTGTAAGCCGAGTGCCCGTCTAAGCCGTATGCCCGGAAGGCCACACGATTTACATGTAAAGACTGTCGGTTTACAGGTAAACTGTGTGTTGGGTTTAAGCCGTGTGCTGCTCCAGTGCCCAGGTTCTGCAATGTGGCCCATTAAACCATGTATGGATCTTCATATACTCGACTTGTATGGTAAATAGGCGAGGACTTTTTGTTGGGCTATCCGACTTATAACATGTAAGTCGAGTGCTCTTAGGTGGGCGGCCCGACTTACATGTAAGCCGAGTGCTGCTCTCTGGGCGAGCCGGTTTACATGTGGTAAGCCATGTTTTACTCTCAGTGTACGTGTCAAGCTGCTTTTTTGGTTTGCCTTGTTGAACCAACCCTGCATTAGAAACAACATATATATACATAGCTGCACCAAGTTCACCATGCATAGATATCCAACAAATTGCCAAGTGCACCATGCATACATAGCATCAACCTTATGGAAGTTAGTTAGATGGAAATTTTAAAAAAACTACTACAAGAATGCCTAGCAGTGGTGGGCGAGGCTGTCAGGGGTGCCAACCACTGACCTTATGGCATTGCTAACATGACATCCGTGTTGGGCAGGAGCCCACCACTAGACCTAGTAGTGGTTGGCTTTACCAAGCGTTCGTCACTAGTAATTCACTAACGTCACAAAAGAAGAACATTACCAATGGCGGGCGTCAATATTCACCCACCAGTGGCAGTGAAACATACTTGTGGCGATCCATATTTCCCACCTGCCACTGCTATGATTTTAAAAATGTGCACCTCCCGACGGTGCGGCGGTGGCACTCGACGGTGTGGCCCTACTCCAGCTAGAGAAGCTAGCGCACACGCAAGTGTGCAAGCTGTTGGAGATATGCCCTGGAGGCAATCATGTATGATGATATTTCCTATGTGTTTATGAATAAAGATAGTCCTTGGATGTAAGATACTTGTGGCAAGTACGTGACTTCTTTGTGAGATCTTGTGTTGTTTGATACATCCTAAATTGTCCCTAGTTGCAAGTGACGTGTGGGCACACATTGGACTAGACTTGCATATGACACAGTGGATGGCTCGGTCTCACTAGCCATGGAGCATTGGATGCTAACCAGATAATCTGGACGTAATTGAATCCGAGTCGAGATAAGGTCCGAGTTGGACAGACCCAACTATGAGACGCATCGATATGCTATCTGTGAGTCTCTAGTACAACGTATGTTCTAGGTCCTAAGAGTTGAGCTGACCTATGTACTCGGGATGGTGATAGACTTGCTTTGGGTCGACCAAACGCTACTCCACGACTGGGTAGATACAAAGGTAGGTTCTGGGTTTGTTTAGTCCCATGCTATGAGACATGGCCGAGCAAGATGGGATTTGCCCCTCTGATCAAGAGAGATATACTCTTGGCCCCTCGTGTGATCCGACCAGGATAAGCATGGCCAAGCGACAAGGATTAGGAGATAATCCAGTTTGTGGTCGATATCATTGCAACGAGAAAGAGGTCAGGCTAGCACAAGGATGACAGTCTCGCTTTGAGCCTGACAACATATATCATGAGGCAAAGGGAACAGAAGTGTGACATGTTGTACAGTTTCGCCAACCGGCTTCATTGTCTGCTTGGTGGCCGACACGTCTTGCTAGAGGCCGCTACCAGCCGAGCAGGTCGGAGTTGATCTGACCTGCGGCCAACCCGACTTGAACCTAAGGGGTCACGCACCTAAGGGAAGGAACCTATGAGGTCGGTTTGGAGGACGCTGGTCGAATGTGATCCGAGCTGGACTTGGAACGCGACCGAGTAGACTTTGGGCTTTAGGGTCCGTGGAAGGCCTAAGTGTTGAGCTCGCGACGGATGCCTATAAATAGTGGAGGTGCGGCACACTTATTCAGTTGATCGCTTGGGAGCCGTCATTAGGGTTGTGCATGTGTTGTAACTAGCCATCTCCACTTGCCGCCGGTTGTGTGATCAGGCCTAGCAGTCCGCCGCATGATGTTCCTCCTGCACGCGCGGTTATCGTTAGAGGCGGTGCACTTACGCTGCTCTGGCGAACCTGTTCGTGGGATCCGATTGGCTACGTGGGAGACCGGCAAGGAGGAGATGACTTCGAGAATGCGCTGCCTCAACTCTACTTCCGCTGCACGGCACTGCGTGTCTAGTGGTAACGATCTGTGATCCATCTCCCTTAGCAAGTTGCTGGATGTTGTACGCGTAGGAAATTTTTAATTTGCAGTTGACGCACCTACCTTAGAACCCAACAGTGTATCAGAGCCTCTACTATAGGATTTGATTCAGATCGTATGCATATTAGGTATGTGGAGGCAGAAGATGAGAACTGTTATCGTTGATGAGACTGGCTGTGTGCATGGTTGATGAGATCAACTGCACATGGAGATTGATGTGTCTATGTGTTCTGATGATTGGATTTGATAAGGTCCTGACACAACCTACCCCCACTGGTCGGTATCCACCATCGGGGTTAACCGTGAAACATAAATCCGAATTGGACTCCCGATGATCGATAAGATCGGTCAGATCGGAAAATTCGGCGTGATAAGAGTTCAGATGTGATCTGTGATTTCCAAAAACGTGTGCGTAGCGCCTTGTATTTCGTACACAATCACTCAAACTGGTAGAATGTGATTCTATGCGTAACTTTGTTTTGCAGGTTTCATGTGAATAGTATGGCTCATGTGTATGTGATGCATGTGTGCAATTTATACATGGCCTGCGCATCATGTTTGTCAGCCGTCAGGAGCCAAAGTGCTGTCATCATAATGTATAACGACATGCGTGTCGACTTGTGACACTATGTAAAATTCAAAACTAGTTGTAGTAGTTGGATAATAGAGATCAGGTTGGTGACTTGGCGTCCCGGCCTGACAAACAAGATGGAGTTTCTAGATGGTCATCGGAGTTGGAGCCGACCTGGAAGAACATCCATGGAGTCATACTATTTCACAATATGTGTTTATTTGTGATTGTTATGCTTCTTTGTTTCTATGCATGTTAGAATGGTAGAAAGATCCCTCATGAATATCAAGCGAATTGCCATCCCTGATGTTGCACCTTCGCACGTCAAGTACATCTAGTAGTAGGCTCATAAAATTGGGGTGCTACTAGGTGTCCTTGAACTGAAGGGTTCGTGTCGGACACGGACATGCACTGCATCAGGTTAACATGACAAGGCTATCAAAACGGTTTTTGGGCCTTGTGGCAAAGAAGGTTGCGAGCCGGGGTATGAGATACCTTCCCGACCGACAGGAGTCGTATAGAGATACGATTAGCAAGGAGTTGCTTATCGGATAGGTATGTTGGCAAGTAGTGATGCTAAAGCTCACTAGTCGCATGCGCTAGTCGGATCCTGAATCACTGAGAGTTTGTGGACGGATGCTGACTTTAGTGCGAGTATTTCTGTTTAGGCTTGAATTACTCTACATAAACACATATGCTTAGTGATTGCATATTTTTCTGTTGTAGATCAATGGCACCACCTGCTCAACCCAACTTTGCATTGAAATCAATTCTGGAAAAGGACAAACTGAATGGAACAAACTTTACATATGTGAATTGTTCTAAAGCATGATAAAAAGGAACATGTTCTAGAGGATCCACTTCCTGAGGAACCTGCCAATAATGCTAATACCACAACCAGGAATACCTACCAGAAACTCGTTGATGAATCAAACGAGATCAGCTACCTCATGCTAGCTTGTATGGAGCCCGATTTGTAGTAGCATTTCGAAGATGTTTGGGATTTCGATGTGATCAAGAGTCTCAAGAGCATGTTTCAGGTGCAGGCTAGGACCGAAAGGTTCAACGTCTGGCGATCCTTGATGGATTGTAAGCTGAAGGAAGGTGATCCACTGAGCCTGCATGTGATCAAGATGATCGGATATGTGCAAGCTTTGGATCGGTTGGGATTCCTGCTCTTGGATGAGCTGGCTACTGATGCAGTTCTAGGTCTCTTCCTCCTAGCTATGGGACGTTCATCTCGAACTATCATATGCATGGCATGGATAAGAAGCTCACTGAATTGCCTCGGATGCTCAAAGTGGCAGAGCGGGATATTAAGAATGGCACGAATCAAGTGTTGATGGTGCATAAATCGGCTAAGTTCAGGAATAGTTGGTCCAAGAAAAAAGCTAAGGCAAAGGGCACGGAGACGTAACCTCCGCCGCTGTGCTGAAGTATGGACCGGACTCGAAGACTGTTTGCTCTCACTACAAGGAGACCGGTCACTGGAAGAGGAGCTGTAGCAAGTGGCTTGCAGAGCAGGGCAAGAAGGCCGGAAATGCTTCATTGGGCCAAGGTACACTTGTTGCATATGTTATAGACATTTACCTTGCTGACATACCTAGTAGCTCTTGGGTATTTGATACCGGATCGGTTGTTCATATTTGCAACTTGATGTAGGGGCTGGTAAGAACTAGGAATGTGGCACAAGGGGTGTCGGTGTCAAAACCGGCGGATCTCGGGTAGGGGGTCCCGAACTGTGCGTCTAGGCGGATGGTAACAGGAGACGAGGGACACAATGTTTTTACCTGTGTTCAGGCCCTCTCGATGGAGGTAATACCCACGCCCCGCTTGATTAATATTGATGATATGGGTAGTACAAGAGTAGATCTACCACGAGATCAATGAGGCTAAACACTAGAAGCTAGCCTATGGTATGACTGTTGAGATGTAATGTTGTGTCCTACGGACTACAGCCCTCCGGTTTATATAGACACCGGAGGGGCTAGGGTTACACAGAGTCGGTTACAATGGTAGGAGATCTACATATCCGTATTGCCAAGCTTGCCTTCCACGCCAAGTAAAGTACCTTCCGGACACGAGCCGAGTCTTCAATCTTCTATCTTCGTAGTCCGGGAGTCCGCGGATATTGACAGTCCGCTGTCCGGACACCCCTAGTCCAGACTCCTCGAGTAGCCCGAACCAGTCTTCAATGACGATAATCCGGCGTGCATAATGTTCGGCATTGCAAGGCGGGTTCCTCCCTTGAATAATCCGGAGAAGGTAATGAACACCAGGATAGTGTCCGGCTCTGCAAAATAATTTCCACATTCCAACATAGAGAGAATAAAACATATACACCGATCCAATCTGTTGACGCATTATGCGGCATGTCATCACGCCGCAGCCAAGTCCTCGTTTTAATTGTTTTTACTATTCCACCTCAGCACGTTTAGCGAAGCGGCTTCCTTGGCACGTCCTGTCGAAGCAGAGATCGTGTTCCCTTTATTCGGGATCCTCATCAATACGTGCGTGGGTAACCCAACCATTCCGCCGCCACGCCTCCTCTATCGAGGGGAATCTCAAACGGTCACGGAGACGGCCCTTGGTATTATTTCCCCTTTATAAGAGGACCAAGGCCTGTCCTTGTCTCTTAACCTCGTGATCGAATCTTTCCTCTGCCCCCGCCCAACACCAAGATCTTGAGACTCGAGCGCCGGATCCACAGCAATGTCCGCTCCGACCTCCGGGGCAGTGGGTGCCCTCCTCCGTCACGGAGGACGACATATTGAAGTTGCGTGAGGCCAAGTACCTGCCTCTGAAGGTTCAAGACATGTTGCCTGCCCTCAGGCAGGCCGTACAGCCCCCGAGCCCGGCGAATGTGTCGTTTCAAGATCCCACCTCCGTCGGGATTAGGCTTCCGACGGATCCTTTCGTGAGGGGGCTTCTGTTCTTCTACGGGCTGGACTTCCACGACTTGGCTCCGGAGTCCATCCTCCATATCTCCGCATTCATTATTGTCTGCGAATCCTTCCTCCGCGTCATCCCTCACTTCGGCCTGTGGCTGAAAACATTCAAGGTCGATGATCGGGGGGCGTCGAGCGGAGTGTGGCGGGGCAACCATAAGCAAGATGGTCGATGCCCCGTGGCTCGAAGGTTCCTTACAAGAGGAACAGGGATTGTGGCAGCAGGAGTGGCTCTACATCACCGCTCCAAGGGGCAGCAAGCAAAAGCCGCCGCCCTCCTTCCGCCCGGGACCTCCACAGCAACTGATGTCGTGGGTCACCAAGGGCTCAACTGGGGGCCTACCAAGGACGTGCCCGCACTGCAGGGCCGGATTCGCGACCTCCAAACAAGGGAGATCAATCTGGTCAAGGTGATGCAGGTCATGCTAACTAGGCACCTCCTACCCTGCAAACGTCGTCCTCTCCGTTTATGGGAGTTCAATCCGGAGGGACCTCGTATCCTCCAGCATTTCATGGGTGCGACACCCTTGGAGATGTACGAGCTGTTCTTCGGACCGCAAGTGGCGTGTCCGGATTCGGCCGAGGATGCGGGACTAAGCCGCGATCGTCCGGATACTCAGGTAAATAGCTCGAGCCGGACATCCTGCTTGTATGCCTTTCAAAAGAACATCTCCTAACCCTTTTTATTCTTTACAGGAATGGGTGGCGCGATCAAGGCTGATAAGGTGTCCGCCCCCTCCGAGAGACCGTGACTTGGAGCCGTGGCTGGTCGAATGTTGGAGGCCGCACCCACGAAGGGGCGATGGGGAGATAAAGGAGCTAATACCGTCCAAAGAGGCGATCAAGAGGAGAGGACCAAGGATCCCTCCTTCAGAGGGAAAAGAGGGCCGCCTCAAGATCCGGAGGTCAAAGCCCCAAGCGTGGGAAGAAATCCTCACGGGAGGTCCGGCGCCCGAGAGAATCCGGACGCAGATCATCGCCAAGGACCAGCCCTCCAACGAGCCGTGAGTATGAAAGAAGAAGTTTAATAAGAAAGTACCTTCGTTTTATGCTTCTGTAGGTAACCGAAATATTTATATCGCAGTTCGGATCTGCAGCCGTCTCAGATGAGTTCGTCCTCGGGGGATCTTCTTCCGGAGATGATGGAGAGCGATACGCCTCCGTCCGACGCGCCGCCAGATGAAGCGGGCGAGCCCGAAGTGTCGTCACGGAGGGCGCCCCGAGTCCGAGGGGTCAAAGAGTTCAACACCCACCGAGCCCGGCCGAGAATCAAGAGTTTGCTTGAGAGGGCGCCCATTTCAGAAGATCACCGTACGTTAATGCGTATGGTGATTGGAAGGATTTCGTCCGCTGAAAGCGGATTGCGTGATGCTGCCATGAGCTTGCTGGCGGGTTTTGAGGTATGCGAAAATAGCGTACCCCTTTGCTTTTTAACAGTTGTGCATATAAAAGATGCGCTCTGTATAGATAGTAGCCCCTGAGACTCGGTAGGTTGTCGAAGACGACAGCGTGCCGAGGATCGAAAATCTAGACATCTCAGGTAATAAATATCGCCGTTCTACAGGTGGCGGATAGTCCGGGGGCCAGCCGGACTGATCAGTTTGCCGAACTGAGTCGGCAACTGGACATGGCAGATGCTGACATGGCACTTGTCAATCAGCGACTTGACGAGTCGCAAGGTAAAAAATTCTCCATAGCCGCTTTATTGAGTGGGTTAAAGCCATCCTCGATAAGTTATATGCTGTTTATGCGCACAGTGCTGCTGCTGTGGAGAGACTTGGCCGAGCTTGCACAAGCCAAGGAGCAAGCCGGAGGAGGATTCGGCTGCCGCGAGGGCGCAGAGGAGTTGAAGGTCGAAAAGGCTGCGCATCGCCTAAGCAGGCGGAAGTGGCCAATTGGCTAAAAATTAAAGGATGCTACCGACCGAAGCGAGGCTCTTGAAAAGGAGCGCCTATTGGAGCGGGAAGACCGAGGAAGGCCACCGCCGAGACCAAGGATGCCCGCCGGCAATGCGGGCTATGAAGGAGGAGCTGCGCCAAGCCGAGAAATCACGGTGGCGGCCGTTTCTCGCGCCGCCGGTTTATGGATGCCGGTATGCCGAATTTGAAAAGCAGTGGAGTTCGGAGGATCCCTACATGGACTTGGCTGCGAGTGCGGCCGACGCCGTTAAGCACTTCCGGAGCCGGGGATCACGAGGTGGAAGAGTTATATTGACTCAATTCCACAGTCCGGATCGCCCTCTTCATTGTCGGACAGGTTGGCGAATGGGCGAACTGAATAGACTGTCGGGCTGGCTATGATCGACATCGTGGCCCATGTGTGGCGAGAGAGGTCCAAGGCGACGAGCTATTTTGGCCCATCTGCAGCAGTTCCTTGGGGCGGTGCCGCATATCAAGGAGATGAAGCGGTCGGCCTGCATAGAGGGCGCGCGGATGGCTCGCCCGTAAAGGCGCAGATGTCCGGAGATGGATGCCACCGCTGTTGCTTCCTGTGGTTCGATGGGAACCGCTTCTGCCAAACATTATTTCGGGAAGTTATGCGGCGCCGGATAATAGAGTCGCAGCTTTCGAAGAATGTAACGCTCAATTGAACGCATTAACTTGTTTATGAATGATTATAGTATGAGTGCTTTTTATACTTGTGCTTCCAAGTAGTAGTACTTCTCCTTGCGGCTGTTTTAAGTATACTTGTGTATAACCTGAAAGATGCAGTCTTCGGCTTCAGCCCCGTTGCACAAGGTGCTGGGGTGTTCGCAAAATAGCGCTTTTCACACTTTAATCCGACGCCTCGGTCCTGTTATAAGGAGGTGGTAGCGTAGCTAACGAGGCAATCCGGACTATAATGCTTTATCTCTTTCACTTAGCCAATGGAGCTCGAGGGTGGGGCTACGACATAGCCCCTAATGGCACCGCACATCTCCGGATTCGAGTGCGTATGTGCCTGGCCGGTAGCGCCCTTCACAAAGCGGAATTCTAAACATTCCGTAGTCAATCAAGTGGTGACCGGACTCTCGCTATATCATGATGATCGGTTTTCGGCTTTCTATCGAGGTGCTCACCCAGCCGAACCGGGCACAATCGCATAGTTCTCGTGGTGCCGTTAGCCGGGTGATACGGAACGTAAGGCAGCAAAACACAGAGCAGGCAAACCCAACATTTGACCAAAGACATGATTCGAGCTGATGCATATAGTGCCCAATCTTGAGACGCCGAACACTCCACGAGGTGTTCGGACTTTATGATAACGGGCAGAATTATACCCTAAGCCCCTTGTGTCCAGGTACGGGCATTGTCTTCTGACGCGGCCAATGCCAAATCGTCAGGCTCCGCCTCGGCTATAGGAAGAAGCCGAGGCTGATTTAGCAACAAGAGACAGTAATAAAAAGGTCCATGTAGGGTCTTAGTCTGAAAAGAATCCTTGCGACGGGTCCCTACTACACGCCCGTCTGCGTGTGTCTCCGCAGCCGTTATCCTGGATGGGTACGCACGTTGCTCATCTGTAGAAAAGAGAGGAACATTTCAAAAACAGTTCATGCGAAAATAATGCAAAAGAATAAGCGTAAATAATTAAAGCTAGGTTTATATGAAACCGATGTTTATTGTGCGCGCAGCCCCTTGTGAATGGGTATGCGGCTAGGGAGCCCCTAGCCTGCTGAGTCCGGATTCGTCTATCCGAGTCCGGGGGCTTTAAGTGACCCTCGCACTGAAATAGTGCCATGTGGACCGGGCATCTTAAGTGTAAGAGATGCGTAATGCGGTATGGCATTGAAGCGGACAAAAGCCTTTCGTCCTAATAGTGCTTGATGTTCACTTTTAAATGGGACGATATGGAAAATTAACTTTTCTCGTCGGAAATTGTTTGGTGATCCGAAGAGGACTTCGAGTAATATCGAGCCTGTGCACTTGGCGTAAGGGCCGGGCGTAACTCCTTTGAAGGAAGTGCGGCTGTGTCGAATTTTGGTAGGGTCTATCCCCATCCGACGGATTGTATTTGAATATAGCAGGTTTAAGTCACTGCCTTCGTCCATTAGGACATTTGTGAATTGTAGTCAGTCTATTATCGGATTCAAGATCAGGGGAGTCCGTCCCGTGGTTCGGACACTTGGAATAATCCCGGTGGTCGAAAGTGATTGGTTTTGATAGCCAATCTCTACGGTTTGCGGGGCCGGACCGTGCGAAGCTCTTTTTAGGAAGTGCCGCACTGTTTTTCCGTGTCCTCACATGAAGTGAGTTTACTGCTTTGACCCCTTGTGGGAAAGTCTTTTGTTTTTCGGTGCCCTGCTGGCGGGGTTTATCTTCTTCGCTTGACGCGTCGAGCCCCTTGCGTTCGGCGCTTAGTCGGCGGACTGTTTGAAAACCCAACAATCCTGTGGGTGTGATTTGCGAGCCTTCCGGGTCTTGTGGATTTGACAGATCCGACCCAGGATTTTGTGTAGGTTAGACAGTTCGTCGCTGTCGTCCTTGATAGGTTGAGCTTTATTATTCGTCCGTGAGCTTTTAAATCCGGCGTTGACTGCCGTGCTCTTTGGGCTTTTCTCTTTATACCGGCGCTGATCTTTTCTGCGCCATGATTTTCCGTTTCCATCTCTTATCTCGGATGTACTTGGGTCGCTGGTGCTGCTTCTTGCCAACCAGCTGTCCTCTCCTGCGCAAAAGCGGGTCATGAGGCTTGTTAATGCGGTCATTGTCCTCGGTTTCTCTTGACCGAGGTGTCTGGCGAGCCATTCGTCTCGGACATTGTGCTTGAAAGCTGCTAAGGCTTGGCGTCCGGACAATGACAATTTGGTTCTTTTGGTGAGGAACCTGTTCCGAATTTCCGCTGACTCTCCGGGCTGTTGAGTTATGTGGCTTAGGTCGCTCAGATCCGGAGGCGGACATAAGTCCCTTGAAAGTTTTCTAAACGCTTCCTCGAGCTCTTCCCAACTTCCAACAAGTGTTTTCGGGAGGCTTTTGAGCCAATGACGAGCTGGCCCTTTCAGTTTGAGGGGTAGATATTTTATGGCGTGGAGATCGTCTCCTCCGCCATATGTATATGTAATATATATTCTTCTATCCAGACTCTGTGGTCTGTTGTTCCATCGTAGGCTTCTATGTTGATGGGTTTAAACCCTGCTGGGAATTCATGTTCCAGCACTTCGTCTGTGAAGCATAGTGGGTGTGCGGCACCCCTGTACTTGTACGTGCCGCTGTCGTCAGACACTTGACGTGTTCCTTTGCTTATTGGGGCTTTCGTTTTGGGTCCATAGATGGAGCTGGCTGGGCCATTGGACGGTGGGGGCTTTATGGCCTCTTCGTCAAATTTTGGGAGCAGCTTGCGCTTCGGGTAGCTCTTCGGTTGGTGGCTGTTGCCTTGTTTGTCTGCGGTTTTGAGCACTTTGCTCCATCTTATCCGGAGCGCATCTTCCGCTGTGTTGAGCTTCCGCTTTTCCTCCTTCAGGCTTCTTGCTGTAGCGATGAGCCTGCGTTTGCAAAGATCTTGTTCGACGGGCTCTTCGAGTTTGTCGTCATCGGGGCTTGATTCGTCCTCGGAGGGAGGTACATAGTTGTGATCCTCAACCTTTTCTTCTGCCGCCCTTTCGTGAGGGCTTGCTTCTACATCCTCCTTCGCTGAGTCTTGCTGGAGGGGTTTGTCTTCGGCACTCTCCGGAGTGTTATTATCTCCCGTGCCGGATTCTCCATTCTTGTTGTGGCGGATTTAGAGCGGCGCCGCCGGGCGCTTGGGTTGCTTCTTTAGAGAATCTTCCTCCGCTGCTTTCTCGCCATCCCCTTCTTTTGGGGTATCCACCATGTAGACGTCGTATGACGAGGTGGCCTTCCAGTGTCCCGTGGGCGCTGGGTCCTGATCGTCTCCGGCATCGTCGTCCATAGCGTCGATGTCATCGGAGTCGTAGTCTAGCATGTCGGTTAGATCCTCGACAGTGGCTACAAAGTGGGTGGTGGGTGGGCTCCGAATTTCTTCGTCGTCCGAACTCCAACCGTCCTGGCCATAGTCCGGCCAGGATTCTCCTGATAGCGAGAGATGCTTCAGAGAATTCAAGATATCGCCAAAAAGCGAGTGTTGAAAGATGTCGCGCGGTGAATTCCATAACCTGGCGCCTAATCTGGTTTGATTGGCGGGCGCGGGAGGCTCGGAGTCCGCAAGGAGTCCGGTGCCTCGGGATCACGAAGTTTCATGGGGACAAGATTGGTATTCGCCCATCGCCGTAGATGTTGAAGCCCCGGGCAGCGTCTATCCACCGACCCTCGTCATGGGCGATCGGCCCGGACAAGTAGCCGGGCGGATTCAAGCGCGCCACCAAAGCCATTGTCTTGGCGGCAGAGCTAGATCATGCCCATCGTCACCGCGGCGGCACGCTGGTTGTGGCTCGAGTCCGTCAAGATCAAGTCTCCGCGGTCGTCGGCCATGAAGTTTAGGCTTCAAATCTGACTCGACGGCCAGGGCGTAGCTTCGATCTGCTCGGATGGCCAAGAGAGTTGGCCCGCAGTGCAAAGCCGCCGAATATGAAGATCTGTCCGGGGAGGAAAGTCTCGCCCTGGACAGCGTCAAAGGTTGAAGATGCCATCGAGCCTATTCGTGACGACACAGAGGAACTCTCAATGAAAGAACCAATGTCGGTGTCAAAACCGGCGGATCTCGGGTAGGGGGTCCCGAACTATGCATCTAGGCGGATGGTAACAGGAGACGAGGGACACAATGTTTTTACCCAGGTTCAGGCCCTCTCGATGGAGGTAATACCCTACGTCCTGCTTGATTAATATTGATGATATGGGTAGTACAAGAGTAGATCTACCACGAGATCAATGAGGCTAAACGCTAGAAGCTAGCCTATGGTATGATTGTTGAGATGTAATGTTGTGTCCTACGGACTACAGCCCTCCAGTTTATATAGACACCGGAGGGGCTAGGGTTACACAGAGTCGGTTACAATGGTAGGAGATCTACATATCCGTATTGCCAAGCTTGCCTTCCACACCAAGTAAAGTACCTTCCGGACACGAGCCGGACTCTTCAATCTTCTATCTTCGTAGTCTGGGAGTCCAGCGGATATTGACAGTCCGGCTGTCCGGACACCCCCTAGTCCAGGACTCCCTCAAGGGGAGATTGACATCAGGGTCGGCAACAAAGCAATAGTTGCTGCTTTGGAGGTCGGCACGATGCAGCTCCATCTTCCTTCTAGATTTATTTTGGAACTGAATAATTGTTATTACATTCCTGCACTTAGTCAGAACATTATTTCTGCCTCATGCTTGATGAGTCAGGGTTATGAATTGAATTTAAAGGACAATGGTTGTTCGTTTTATTTGAATGGTATGTTCCACGGCTATGCACCCATTGTTGATGGGATTTTCATATTGAATCTAGAACAGGAACCGGTCTATAACATGAATGTCAAGAGGCATAAGCCTAATGAGATAAATCCGACGTACTTCTAGCATTGCCATCTTGGACACATTAGTCTGAAACACATGAAGAAGCTCCATGATGATGGGCTCCTAACTTCGTCCGACTTTGGGTCGTTCGAGACATGTGAATCATGCTTACTCGACAAGATGACTAAGTCTCCTATCGCAAAGAGTTGCGAGAGCGCGTCTGAGCTATTGGAGCTTATACACAGTGATGTGTGTGGTCCAATGAGCACAACCGCCAGAGGTGGCTATCAGCACTTCGTGAATTTTACCGACGACTTTAGTAGATATGGATATATCTCTTTGACGAGGCACAATTCGAAAACTTTTGAAAAGTTCAAAGTGTTTCAGAACAAGGTTGAGAATTAGCTCGGCAAGACTATAAAGCTTCTATGTTCCGATCATGGAGGTTAGTACATGAGCCAGGAGTTTGATGATCATTTGAAAAGCCGAGGTATAGTACCTCAGCTCACACCTCCGGGTACGCCATAGAGAAACGGCATGTCAGAACGGAGGAATAGGACCTTGTTGGACATGGTCCAGTCAATGATGAGAAAATCAGATTTACCCTTGTCATTCTGGGATACGCTCTAGTAACTGTAGCTTTCACACTTAACTGGGTACCATCAAAATCCGTAGACAAGACACCACATGATATGTGGACCGGGAAGAGTCCTAGTTTGTCTTCTCTAAAGATTTGGGGTTGTGAAGCAATTGTCAAGCGACTTATGTCAGACAAGCTTGCACCCAAGTCATATAAATGCATATTCGTGGGATATCCAAGGGAAACCATTGGATATAGCTTCTACAACCGTGAAGAGAACAAATTGTTTGTTGCTCAGAACAGGGTTTTCCTTGAGAAAGAGTTTTTCAGTCGGGAGGCCAGTGGGAGGACGGTCCGACCCGAAGAAATTCGAGGACCACTCGGGGACGGCTCTGCTGGTGATGAGATCATACCGGAGCCAGTCAGGGAACCCATAGTGGAAGCGGCACCAAAACCACGGAGGTCAGAAAGATTGCACAGAGTGCGTGATGTATTGTTGCTGGAGAGCGACGAGCCGGCCACGTATGCGGAAGCGATGGTGAGCCCAGATTCCGAGGCATGGCTGGAGGCCATGAGATCCGAGTTAAAGTCCATGGATGAGAATCAAGTTTGGGACATTGGTTGACCCACCGCCTAGCGTAACTGCCATTGGTTGCAAATGGATCTTTAAGAAGAAAACCGATGTGGACGGAAATGTTCAGATCCACAAAGCTCGGCTTGTCGCTAAGGGTTATGGACAAGTTCAAGAAATTGACTACGACGAGACTTACTCGCCGGTAGCGATGCTGAAGTCGGTGAGGATCGTACTAGCTATAGCTGCATATTTTGATTATGAGATATTTCAGATGGATGTCAAGACGGCTTTCCTTCACGGAAATTCAACCGAGGACGTGTATATGATAAAGCCCGAGGGTTATGGACAAGTTCAAGAGATCCATTTATGGGTTGAGGCAAGCATCACGGAGATGGAATATTCGTTTTGATGAGGTCGCCACTTTTATCGGTTTCATCAAAAGAGAAGAGGACGCTTGTTTATACAAGAAGTTAAGTGGGAGCTGGATAGTGTTTCTGATCTTGTATGTGGATGACATATTGTTGATCGCGAACGATGTTTCGATGCTGAACTCTGTCAAGGAGTCATTGAATGGAAAGTTTTCGATGAAGGACCTTGGTGAGGCAGTGTATATTTTAGGCATTAAGATCTATAGAGATAGATCGAGGAAGCTACTCGCCTTAAGCCAGAGAACATACACATATAAAATGGTGAAATGGTCCATCATGATTGAGGCGAAGAAAGGGTTCTTGCCACTCTCACATGGTATAAGGCTAAGCGAGACTCGTAGTCCTTCGACATCTGATGAGCGAACCAGGATGAGTAGGATTCTGTATGCCTCGACAATTGGATCCATCATGTATGCCATGACACGTACAAGGTCTGATGTTGCTTTTGCAATAAGCCTAGCAAGTAGATACCAGGCCAACCCAGGTGAGAGTCACTGGGCAGCGGTAAAGTCTATTTTGAAGTACCTGAAAAGGACTAAAGAGATGTTCCTAGTTTATGGAGGTGAGTAAGAGCTCGTCATAAAGGGTTACGCCGATGCTAGTTCCTAAACTGACAGAGATGATTTTCGATCAAAATCCAGATTCGTGTACGTCATGAACGCAGGAGCAGTGAGCTGAATGAGTTCCAAGCAAGATATGGTTGCCAATTCTACCACAGAAGCTGAATACATTACGGCTTGTGAAGCTGCAAAGGAAAGTGTTTGGATCTAGAACGTTTTGGATGATCTTGGTATTTTCCCAGCCTCGGTAAAACCGTTGGACCTTTATTGTGATAATTCTGGTGCCATCGCACAAGCCAAGGAGCCGAGGAATCACCACATGTTCAGAAAAATAGATCGGAAATATCACCTAATACGAAAAATAGTAAAGAATGGTAATGTACAGTTATGCAAAATTCACACAGATGCAAATATTGCAGATCCGTTGAATAATCCGCTTCCACAACCCAAGCATGAGGGGCACGTTAGAGCTATGGGCATACAATGTCTATTTGATTGACTCTAGTACAAGTGGGAGACTGTTGGAGATATGCCCTAGAGGCAATGTATGTGTTTATTAATAAAGATAGTCATTGGATGTAATCAATGATACTTGTTGCAGGTACGTGACTTGTCTGTGAGATCTTGTGTTGTATGATACATCATAAATTGTCCCTAGTCGCAAGTGATGTGTGGACACACGTCGGACTAGACTAGCATATGATACGGTGGATGGCTCGGTCTCACTAGCCATGGAGCATCGAATGCTAACCGGATAATATGGACTCGGAAGGATCTGGTCGGATTCGACGTACTCGAGATAAGGTCCGAGTCGGATAGACCCAACTATGAGACACATCGATATGTCATCTGTGAGTCTCTAGGACAACATACGTTCTATGTCCTAAGACCTGAGGTGACGCATGTACTCGGGATGGTGATAGACATGCTTTTGGCCGACCAAACAGTACTCCGTGACTGGGTAGGTACAAAGGTAGGTTTCGGGTTTGTCCATTCCCATGTTGCGAGACATGGTCGAGCAAGATGAGATTTGCCCCTCCGGTCAAGAGAGATATACACTGGGCCCCTCGTGTGATCCGATCAGGTTAAGCATGGCCATGCGACAAGGATTATGAGATAATCCAGTTTGTGGTCGGTATCACTGGAATGATAGTCTCGCCTTGAGCCCGACAACATATATCGTGAGGCAAAGGGAACAAAAATGTGACACGTTGTACAGGTTCGCCAACCGGCTTCATTGTCTGCTTGGTGGCCGACACACCTTGCTAGAGGCCGCTACCAGTCGAGCAGGTCGGAGGTGATCCGACCTGCGGCCAAGATGACTTGAACCTAAGGGGTCACACGCTTAAGGGAAGGAACCTACGAGGCCGGTTTGGAGGACACTGGTCGGATGTGATCCGAGCTGGACTTGGAACGCGACCGAGTAGACTTTGGGCGTTAGGGTCCGTGCAAGACCCAAGTGTTGAGCCCGCGACGGATGCCTATAAATAGTGGAGGTGCGGCACACTTATTCAGTTGATCGCTTGAGATCCGTCATTAGGGCTTTGCATGTGTTGCAACTAGACACCTCCACTCGCCGCCGGTTGTGTCATTGGACCTAGCAGTCCGCCGCACGATGTTCCTCCTGCACGTTCGGATACCGTTAGAGGCAGTGCACTTGCGCCGCTCCGGCGAACCTGTTCGCCTGATCCGATCGGCTACATGGGAGACCGGCAAGGAGGAGACGACTCGGGAACACGAGGCGACTCTGGGAACGTGCTGTCTCAACTCTACTTTCGTTGCACGGCACTGCGCGTCTAGCGGTAACGATCTGTGATCCGTTTCCCTTAGCACGTTCCTGGATGTTCTGCGTGTAGGAAATTTTTAATTTGTAGTCGACGCACCCTACCATAGAACCGAACACAAGCAACATCTAGTATCGCACCGCCTCCACACACGCTGGATCCAGCACCCTGCGTCGCCTCCATTCGCCCTTCCGCCCTCCATACTCCGTGTGCTGCACCACCTCCACGATGTCGATGCTCCCGTGGTCGAGCAGGTTGCACGTGACCTTGGCGCCTCCATCAGAGCATCATTGCCCGCACGGACTAATGGCCAATGTTACGCTCGTATGGACCGAAGCACCATCGCATCTGCATGGACAGAGGCAAGTAGCTAGGGTTAGAAGATGCAACATGGGAAGGAGACAATCATTGATTCGGTCTCGTGGGGAAGAGAGAAGAGAGCGAGGCGGCGTTGGAGTATGCTTGGCGCCTGCAGAGATGGCCGGAGCTGGCCGGAATCGACCGGTGAAGACGATGGAAAAGGGGGGATCCGAGCTCCGAGTGGGAGATAGATATTGAGTGAGAGAAGTTGATGTGTGCCCCCTCTTCTTTCCACCATTCAGAAGAAGCACATATGGGTGTGGACGCGCTGATGGGAGCCAGATCATCAATCTGTGGCAGGGTTGTTTTGACCAATCAAAAGGAAGCATTTCGTCCATGCTGGATCATGGAAGTACATGTAACGGACCCTAGATTGAGCCCGCCAATGGTAACTATATTAACAGTGGCCGACGTGCTAGTGCACCCGCCACTTCTGTCTTTAACATTAGTTCTAATTTCAATATTACACTCTAACAGTGTTGTCCTGTTTAACTGCCCATATATGCTCAATCGAATCTTTTTTAGCTGCTCATGATTTGATCGATGCAAATTTGTGGATGCACTTGAATAAACTCATCAAATATGGCCAGATTTTGGTTTGTATGTTTGATAGGATCACCCATGTTCTCAAATTCAAGACTCTACGACAGCATCCTCACCCTCATCCTGCACAATCATGTTGTTCATGATCACACAACTTATCATCACCTCCCACTAGGTGTTCGGATCCTATTGTTTATTAGGTCTACGAACAACTGCAAAATGAGCCTGTGGAACATCAAATTCTCTCTCGACATCCTTCCTAGCTCCTTCTTGTGTTTTTGGGCAAAGTGAGACTCTTTCTGCCCAATAGGGTCAGAGGCGGTCTTGACAAAGATGAACTACGAAGGTTAGATACCGCCAACCAAATAATAGTCCATGTTGTATTCATGCCTATTGGCAGTATAGTTGCAATGAGGGTCTTTTCATTCGGTCAGCCTGGCAAATAATGGTGACCATTGCAACACATTCATGTCACATTGTGATACCCGAGCAACTACTTCAAGAATGATGGTGAGCTCCTTAACAGGACCCTAGATCTTTTGGGCAGTTCTTCCATCTTCAATGCATGCAGTCAAGAGAACAGGGCAAACTTGGCCACCCTCTTGCTTCAGACATTGCCTAGATCCTCTCGGTGTCTACAATGGTTGGTTCTCTAGGGTATTGAGGCCCAAATGAAGAGACCATGGCAGTAGAAAATTATACCAAGGCATCTCCATAGCCAGATATAGTGCAAAAAAGAGTTAGCACGGACATTTCACCGTACACTTGCCGGGATGGTGAATACCGTAGGGGCGGATGTTACTTGTACGGCAGAAGGAGGAGAGGCGTGTAACGATGGTGGAGGACAAGCAGAGTGCAGCCCTGGTATAGCGATGGAGGTGACGGGTTGTCGAGTTTTGGCAAGGGTTTATCAAGGCGGACGGGATGGTGCAGTCGTAACAAAGACAAGTGGGAAAACAGATGCAAAGAATGATGGGAGGATGAAGATACGGTGTTCGGAAGGGGTGTTGGATGGACCTATGGGTTCAGACTCCTATGTGGCTGCTGTCCGAACTCTCTGAAAGCGCCCCAAGTTTGTTTTGGGTTTGCGGGAAAAACGCGTCCGGACCGGTCAGCGTCTGGTACAGCTCCGCGTTGGATAGCTAAGAGTGTCCGGACCGTGCTCTCCAATAGGCTGTAGGTGGTTTGAGGGTGTGCTTTGTAGATGCCCTAAACTCTATCCAACCGGATGTAATTCAACTCGCTCTATTTACAAATCAAGGGCACTATAGTATGACACCCTACCTAGCGCGTGGCACTGGAAAGGCCTTTTCGTTTCCACGTGATCCTGCTGCTATCACACAGTTAACCGTCAGTCTACAACTTCACTCAACTTGCTAAGGATTTACTACAAGACACTACAATCGAGAGAGTTTACCGTGGGGAAGAAAGAACATAAGTGGTAAGAGGTGGCGGCTGCAAGGTAATCTCTCGATAAACGATACCATGGGCTTCATCTTCCTTGTGCCATGCCCGACAGGCGTGCCATGACTCCCTCTGAATGCTCAACTGTGTCCTGTTCCTCGACTGTAAGGATTCATCGGTTGTGTCTTGTTCCTCGACTCAATGCTCGGTCAGGCCCTCCTTCGTCAGGTTTATCGGGGCGCTCAAACAAACTCACGCCATCATCTTACGCGCGTGGACCCACGAGCTGAATGTACAACACAATCACGACGGCACTAAGATCTCTGTAGCATTTGCATAGAAATATCTCCATTGGAGCTTTGAAATGCATTGTACGCGATTGCACCACCTATCAGTCATCATCAGGCTGAACTCCTTCTGTGTTACCAGGTATCTGATCTCGATGTCTAGCCCAAATTCCCAATGCATCACAATCTTAGCTAGTAGACCCCTCCATGGCATGTGAAATAGATAAACAGATCAATCTATCCAATGAAAGTGGAAAACAAAACTGTTCTAGTTGGTGGTCATGCTTCTCTGTCAGCAAAGAAGATGGTCACAAGTCATATATACTTTGCTTTATGCAACGATTCTACTAGATCGTGAACCGTAACCTTTTATGGCCAAACATTACCGCTACATGAAGACGGTACAATAATTCATGGTTGTGCGCGTCTTCAATACTATAGTCGGTGGTGCTATATTCATATCTTATAATTGTTCGGTCGTAGTTGATTTTCTTTATGTACTCCACTTGTTGATGACTTTGGCATTGCTGTCTCGCATCAACTTTAATAAATATGGATATGTATATCACATTGGAAAAACTTCTTATACGACCTGGGTGGTAGACCCCGTCGTGAGACCCGCTTCCCCTGCTGACAGTTGGCAAAACGAATCTCAAAGCATCTTCCCTTTCTTCCACCTCTAATTTCTCTCTCTCTCTCTCTCTCTCTCTCTCTCTCTCTCTCTCTCTCTCTCTCTCTCTCTCTCTCTCTCTCTCTCTCTCCTCCCATCGAGCAGCTAGTTAACCAACTGGAACAAGACCACATCAGAACACACCCCTGCTGCATCCCTACACCCCTAAATCTCCTCCCATGCCGCCCCCTTCCAGTACCAGCCGGCAGCCATCCATGACAGAGTCCCTGCCATGCTCGGGTTGCATGGTCGGCATCGGCACGAGCTTCTCCGCTGTCACCGTCAAGGGTGAGCCCATGCAGAAGTCGAGATGGATCTGCAAGATCCGGGCGACGCAAGATTGGGAGACCACGAGAAAATGCCAAAGGGAGGTTTACGACCTTTTTATTGACAATGCATGACGTCTAAGCCCTCGGACCGACGACGATCCTGTGCAGAAGTCGAGGAGAACGATGGCCGCCGAGAGGACAAAAAAGAGGAGAGAACGAAGTCAGAGGTGGAAGAAAGGGGGAGGGTGCTTTGAGATTCGTTTGCTAGGTGTCAGCAGAGGAAGTGGGTCTCACGACGGGGAGTCATATATATGACCCAGGTCATATAAGATTTTTTTTTCCCGTAACATTGACGGAGAGGCTGGTGATTTTAACCTCATTTTCGAATGAAAAAAATACTGAAACCAGAACAGAATTTCACTAGTAAGCAACTGTTTAATAAAATGACCAATAAAGTCTGTTCATCTTTGCCCAGGGAATGGCAGCAGGTTAGTGTCGTTAAGGTATAGTTTCCAGATCAAAAAATAATAAGAGGATTTTCTGTGCACCACCATTTCCAAAAATTTCAAAAATGGTAACTCCATAAAAATTTTCAGACTAGTTACTCTTAGAAAAAGCTAAAAATGTCGTAGCAAAATTGCTGAACTGACAGGAGCACCGGCCGCATGAACTCCTGGAAGCAAGCTAAGAAAAAAAAAACTACCAGCAGATTGTTGCTTGCTGTAGAAATTAGTTGCATGACATTTGGTACGTAGATCGAGCTTAAGGCGACCACACGTTCTTGAATGAATTAAGATACGACGAGCAACAGTGGAACTTCTGATTTTACAACTGACAATTTAAATTTATGAAACCCTCTCGCCCCCGTCGCTCCCGGGAGCGGCGGCTGGCGAGCCCCCATCCCCGGCCGCCCCCGCTCCCCTACCTCCTCCCTCCTCCTCGCCGCAGCCACTAGGCGCCGCCAGGCGAAGCCTGGCCTGCATTGGCGGTGGCGGGGCTTCCTCTCCCCTTGGCTCGTGGCGGCTCGCGCGGGCAGCCGCTCCAAGCCGGTGGCGGCGCGCTGACGGCAGGGCGCGGGCGGAGCGGCAACGGTGGCAGCGGCGGGCGCTCGTGCGTGCGGCACGGCTGCGGCTGCTCCTGGGGCTGCGTGGTGGACTGCGCGAGGCTCCCCCGGGGCTGCCTTGGGGGCTCGATCCTGCAGGACGACGCTCATGCGGCTGTGTGGCGGGCCTTCCCGTTTGGTCCTAGCGTTGGCTGCTTCGAGCGGATCTGGAGCTGGAGCTTGTGTGGCAGCTTCGGGTGGATCTGGTGGTGGCAGCTCGTGGTGGCATCTTCGTGCGGCTGGATCCGGAGCTTCAGGGTGGCAGCCCGTGCTCCTCGCCTGGTGATTTTTGTCTGGTGGTGTGCATCGCGCCGGCTGCGGCTCTTTGTGGGAGGTGCTGGAACAGCAAGGTTCGATCCCCTGGCCTTCAGTCTGCACTGCGGGGCTTCGGTTCTGGCCGCCGGCAGGCGTGCTGTGGTGCGCGTGCGGTGCGTCGGCGTGCCTGATGTATGACTGCAGCCCGGAACCATGGAGGTTCTTGGCCTCGGGCAGCGCCCCTCTGCTCCTTGTCGGAGATATGCCCTAGAGGCAATAATAAATGATATTATTTATCTCCGACTTCATAATTATGTTTATGTTCCATGCTATAACTGCAACGATTCTCGAGTCTACAATATCCACGAGGCTCGGAGGAAGACTCATATGCACGTGTGGAATAATAAATGGTAAGAAGTATTCCTAGTTTGGCCTCTAAGACTAGCTCAATTGTTGCATGATGGTTCCGTTTTCCTGATCATGGGCATGTCTATGCAAACAACTTTGAGGGCACAATGTTAAGAGAACATTTGTGTTGAATCGACCCGAATTGGTGTTATGCTATGAGATACATTCGTCAGAAGTTAATGGTAAATAACACAGAGATGGTTAACGTTTGCATGATTCCCTAGACCATGAGAGTATCAAGTTTCTTCATGCCTGCTTCATGAACTTTGGGGTTTGTTAAACGTCATCTGTAAATGGGTGGCTATTATGGCAGCTTACGGGTTCATGGAAAAGTATGTCATGTAACTTAATAGCTCAGGATTGGGATTTGCTCCTCCGACGATGGAGAGATATCTCTGGGCCCTCTCAGTTTTACGGTATCCATCATCGTCTGGCCAGATACTTTGTGATTTGATCACGGGGATGCCGGAACACGGTAACGAGAAAAGAGAACAATACCGGTAACGAGGTAACTGGCATAGTGGACAAGTTGTTGATCCATGGGAATGCCAACATGGAATAGCACATGGCAACTGGAGGTTCACTTGAATATTCATTCATGTGGGTATAGGGGTCAATATGGGTGTCCACGGCTCCGATGTTGATCATTGACTGGAAAGGGTTACGGTCATGTCTATACTTCACCGAACCTATAGGGTCACACGCTTAAGGGTCATATATTTGTTGAATACTAGACAAGGAGTCTGAGAGAAAATCACCAACAATGTTTCGGACACCGGAAAAGTTTCGGACAGCCGAATCGTACCGCAGAGAGAGGTCATCGGATAAGTTTCGATGATACCGAAAAGTTGTTTCGGGATATACCATTAATGCAAATTGGTTTCGGAACTTGCCTGATAATTCTTGGAGGATGCCAGAATCATTCTGGAAGCTTTTTGGAATTTTATGAGATAAAAACCAGAAATGTTCCGGAGCTGCCGGAGCCACTTCAGATGCGTTTCGCAGATGAAAATCACTAAAATGGAATTGTTCCAGAACGCATTGAAAATTATTATGGTGGGTATTGGAAATGTTTTAAGCCCACATAAGGATTTTCAGTTCGAGAACACTAAAAAATGTCGTCGTGAATAGTGAAAGTGCTTTTTGGGATATTTTATGGAAAGCCACCTTTTGGTGCTTTGCCAAAAAGATTTAGGGACGAAATGGAAGGGTGGGAACCTCCTTTTGGGGGGCCCCACAAGGGGTGGGACGTTCATGGGTGCAGCTCATCCATGGGGCCCCACTTGTCCCTTGTTTTCACTCTTTAGGTCCTTGGGAAGGACTCCTTTTCATGTGGGTTTTGGGTTTTCTTGTCAAACCACCCTACCCCTTGGGATTTCCTATAAATAGAGGTGGAGGGGCAGCCCTCCACACTCATCCCTTTGCTCTCATACAAGTGTCGTGCAATGATCTGGCTTCTTCTCTCCCTCCCACGAAATAGTTTCGTAGAGCCGAAAGGCTGTCTGGGTTCCGGCAGGAACTAGTTCTGGACGGCGAAGCCCTGCCGGATAGATGACACCGTATGTGTGCAACTCTGTAGAGAGATCGTAGTTTAGGTCTTAGTTCGAGAGTGCCTCCTGAAGGGCTATCCGCGACACCATCCGAGTTTCGAAGGTCCTTCAGGAGGCACTCTCGAACAGCCCTTCAGGAGGCACTCTCGAACAGCCCATCCGAGTTTCGGTCTTAGTTCGAGAGTGACCGTCCGAGTTTCGAAGGTCCTCCCGAAGGGCTGTTCCAGTGACCGTCCGAGTTTTGAGGGTCCTTCCGAAGGGCTGTCCGCGACACCATCCGAGGGACTGTCCGACCGCCTCCCGGAGGGCTGTCCGTGGGGCGGATGAGGGTATACATCCTCGCGGTTGGGAGGTTGTAAATCCTAGCTGCCGGGATCTGCACTGCCATTCGTCATCGACTCTACTTGCCGCTGCGCTACGAGTCGGCAACGAAAAGGATCAAACCATGTATGCAGTCTCCATAGTGGTCCTGGGCTGGTGCGTAGGTTGGAAAATTTTTGTCTTCTGCTGCGTTCCCCTACAGTGGCATCATGAGCCGTGCTATGCGTAGATGCAGGTTACGATCTAGAATACATGGAGATGTATGGGTATTGCATAAAATAATTTTGGAGTAGTTGAGATCTATTGCTAAAAATTATTTATGCGGGTGACAGATGAAATTTGTTACCCGACGTTCTTGTTGCTTCCCTAGAATTTGCATTTGCTCAATCTCGAGACAACATGGTGGAATTTGAAAAGTTCTGGCAATCCGTGATCCTGATTGATCATGGAAGTGGTATCAGTTCTTTGGGTTCTGCCATGGTCAAAAGAAAGATGAAATTCGCAGATGAAAGGGCATTGCAAGATATGATCTGCACGGGGGGTCATGCGTATGACGAAGTTTAGTATTGGGCTCGAGATTTAGTTATCTTGTGTTTCATACAACCCGAGATGTTAATCTAGCAACTTGAATAATCATACTTGATGATAAAACGTTGGTAGTTGCGGTTTAAGTCAAAACCTTAGAAGCCACGTAAAATAAATTTTTTCATAAACTGATTAGAGGCTTCTAACTTGGTTTTGCAGGATGTGCATGTGATGTGGTATAGCAATGCTCATATTAAATTTGATTATGTATGAGATGACTATATGATGTAATTAACATGATCTGCGTTGTCATGATTCGGCATGATGGCTGGAGCCATATGATTGCACTTTAATGACCTGCGTGTCAATCTTAAGTAATGCATTTATTTTATCCGCTATGGAGATAGCAATATTATCTGGTGCATCGACAAGGTGGTGGCAATCTTCGCAAAGGTGAACACCGACGCGGATGCCGGAGACGAAGAAATACTTGACTTCTCCATCGGAAGAGGCTATACCATATCATGCTATTATGAATTGCCTGAGATGTTTATCCCTCTTGATGCACCCTTCTTGATTGCGCAGTAGTTGCTTTTTATTAGGGTGATCTCTCACAAAAATATCAAGTAGTTAGTGTTCTCCCAAGTGTAGCACTGTCACGGCACCTAACTTTTTGGGGTGCGCCATGTCCACATGGGTACGGACGATTAGAGAAGTGTGAGGCGGGTGAGGTCAGACCTCGCAGCAAGATCACTTGGTTCTCTTGACGTTCTGGCTTGATTGTCCTGAGCTCGGAACACACCCATCGAAAGATGAACAGGAGTCACATAGAGATGTGATCGGCATGTTTGCCCACCAATTGAAATTCTCGTCATCAGTGATGTCCACATCAATGGCGTTGAATTGAAATGTGGATCTTGTATCACTCACAATCAATTACGAGAGATATTGATTTGAGTGGGAGCGCACTGTAGAATTAACTTGTTTAATTCTTAGTGCAATTAATTATGAACACTATCTAAGTGTTTCTTGCAAAATAGTTGTAGAATAATGGCTCGCGTTTCCACTTTCCCTGTTAAAATTGAATAGCTGTTAAATATCTGGTTAAAACTTTACGATTGGTAACGTAATATGAGGATTGTCCTCAAAAGTGCCGAGAAGGACTTTGTCCCATCGCATGCTTTCCGTATACTCCCGCTAAATGCTATGGATGATGAGACTCTTGTCCTTCGATCCAAAAGATAGAATTCTATTACAGTCAAGTGGAATATGTTTGCTTCCATGAAACCCAAACTTCGAAAGTTGGGATAGTTATATGATATTCATGGAACTGAAAACTATTTTCAGATACAAACAAAGTAATGTTTGTTTGCAAGTATTAGTAAAAGTGTTTACTATGCATTTGACTGTTGGGAAAGGGATCCAGAAGAATGCCTGTCATATAATGAAAGGCCAATAAAACAACAACCTAAAGAGAAAGGAAGTGTCCAAAGGGTGTTAGTATGACTTACACGCCTAGGAAGTCCGGGGCTCACGCCACTCTTAAGTTGGGTGCTTCTTTTGCGAGTAGGAGAAATACTGAAAGTTAAACTGTTAGAAGTATAAAGGCAGAAAGAAAGATGATTGGAATATCTAGCTCATGTATGAATCTCATACAAGTTTTTGATGTATAGTAAGCTGGTCAAAGATATAGTTCTTGGGAATTATGGTTAAACATGTTAATCACTAATTCTTGGGTATTGTGAGTTAATCACAAAGATACCCGCTCGATTGCATTCTGTTAGGAATCAATGTAAGAGCTACTATGGCCTAAAAGGCTAGCCAGAAATGAGGTTAAGGTATACACATGGAACATAGTAAATGTTACTATACCTTCCATCGGTGTATTGCCGTCTGTATCTATTTTCATAATTCATTTAGTGTTTTTGAAACTCTAGCCCATTGCATAAGGTATCTTGTAAGAAGGTTGTTCATAAGAGCACTTTTTATGTTCGATGTTATGAATAACACAAGGGCCATTGAGGGAGTCTTGGACTAGGGGGTGTCCGGATAGCCGAACTATCATCATTGACCGGACTCCAAGACTATGAAGATACAAGATTGAAGACTTCGTCCTGTGTCCGGATGGGACTTTCCTTGGCGTGGAAGGCAAGCTTGGCGATACGGATATGTAGATCTCCTACCATTGTAACCGACTCTGTGTAACCGTTGCCCTCTCGGGTGTCTATATAAACCGGAGGGCTTTAGTCCGTAGGACGAACAACAATCATACCATAGGCTAGCTTCTAGGGTTTAGCCTCCTTGATCTCGTGGTAGATCTACTCTTGTACTACCCATATCATCAATATCAGTCAAGCAGGAGTAGGGTTTTACCTCCATCGAGAGGACCCGAACCTGGGTAAAAACATCGGGTCCCTTGTCTCCTGTTACCATCCGCCTAGACGCACAGTTCGGGACCCCCTACCCGAGATCCGCCGGTTTTGACACCGACATTGGTGCTTTCATTGAGAGTTCCTTTGTGTCGTCACCCATAGGCCCGATGGCTCCTTCGATCATCAACAACGACGCGGTCCAGGGTGAGACCTTTCTCCCCGGACAGATCTTCATATTCGGTGGCTTTGCACTGCGGGCCAATTCGCTTGGCCATCTGGAGTAGATCGAAAGCTACACCCCTGGCCATCAGGTCAGATTTGGAAGTTTGAACTATACGGCCGACATCCGCGGAGACTTGATATTCGACGGATTCGAGCCACGGCCGAGCGCGCCGCACTGTCATGATGGGCATGATTTAGCTCTGCTGCCGGACAGTGCCCTGGAGGCCGCACAATAGTCCGCTCCTACCCTTAACTCGGAGCCGACTGCGCCGATCGAGGATGGGTGGCTAGACACCGCCTCGAGGGCTGCTACCTCTACGGCGATGGAGCCGAATACCGACCCTGTCGCTTGTGAAGCTCGTGACTCCGAGGTGCCGGACTCCTCGCCCGACTCCGAACCTCCCGCGCCCCTTCCAATCGAATCCGATTGGGCGCCGATCATGGAGTTCACCGCTGCGGACATCTTTCAGCACTCGCCTTTTGGCGACATCCTGAATTCGCTAAAGTATCTCTCTTTATCAGGAGAGCCCTGGCCGGATCACGGTCAGGACGGTTGGGATGCGGACGACAAAGAAATTCAAAGCCCACCCACAACCCACTTTGTAGCCACTGTTGACGACTTAACCGACATGCTAGACTTCGACTCCGAAGACATCGACGATATGGACGACGATGCCGGAGACGACCAAGAACCAGCACCCACAGGGCACTGGAAAGCCACCTCAACTCACGATATATATGGTGGATACACCTAAAGGAAGAGATAAAGGAACAACGGGACGCTGCTAAGGATAATTCCCCCGAAAAACAGCCGAAACGGCAACGCAAGCGCCGCCCAAAGTCCCGCCTCGACAACGACATCACCCATACAGAACCAGCCATAGAGCAGGGCGAACCAGTGGACGACAAACATGCCCCAAGCAACCATCTGAACAGGATGAATTGGATAGGCAACCATCCCCGATGAAAACAACAGTCCAGATGATCTCACGCCGGACACATCGTTGGAGCAGAAGAACCTCCACAAAAGGCTCGTCGCCACTGCACGAAGTCTGAAGAAGCAGAAGCGGAAGCTCAAAACAGCGGAAGACGTACTCAGAACGAGATGGAGCAAAGTACTCAAGACCGCAGATAAATACGGCGATAGTCGCGAAGCAAAGAGCTACTCGAAGCGCAAACTATTGCCCGAATTTGACGAGGAGGCCGTAGAGCCCCCACAATCAAAAAACAAAGAGGTCGCCCGGTCGGATAGACGACCACATAACAAACAAAGAGCTGCAAGCGGCACCGCACACAAGCCGGCACGCGATCCACATAAGGATCCTCACAAAAAGGATGGCCCCGTTAGATATATCTATGGGCCAAGAAAGCAAGCTCCATAAAACAACACAACACGTCAAGTATTCGAAAATCACGGCACACCCAAATACAGGGGCGCCGCACACCCCCTATGTTTCACCGAAGAGGTGCTGGATCATGAATTTTCAGCGGGATTCAAGCCCGTAAATATAGAGGCATACGACGGAACAACAGACCCCGAAGTCTGGATTGAGGATTACATCCTGCAAATACATATGGCTACGGAGATGACCTCCACGACATAAAATACTTACCCCTCAAACTCAAAGGGCCAGCCTGGCATTGGCTCAAAAGCCTCCTAGAAAATACCATAGGAAGTTGGGAAGAGCTCGAGGATGCGTTTCGGGCAAATTTTCAGGGGACTTATGTCCGCCCTCCGGATGCAGATGATTTAAGTCACATAACTCAACAGCCCGGAGAGTCAGCCCGCAAATTCTGGAACATGTTCCTCACCAAAAAGAACCAAATAGTCAACTGTCTGGACGCCGAAGCATTAGCAGCCTTCAAACATAACGTCCGAGACGAATGGCTCGCCAGACACCTCGGCCAGGAAAAGCCAAGAACAATGGCCGCACTAACAAGCCTCATGACCCGCTTTTGCGCGGGAGAGGCCAGCTGGCTGGCAAGATGCAGCACCAGCGACCCAAGTACATCCGAGGTTAGGGATGGAAATGGGAAACCACGACGCAGAAAGGACCAGCGCCAGACTAAGGAAAATGGCCCAAAGAGCACGGCAGTCAATGCCAGGTTCAAAAGCTCTCGGCAGAACAACAAAACACTGCCTGTCAAGGACAACAACAACGAGCTATCCAACCTAAACAATATCTTGGACAGGATATGCCAAATCCACAGTACCCACGGGAAGCCTGCAAACCATACCCACAGAGATGGTTGGGTTTTCATGTAGTCTAGCCGACTTAACACAGAACACAAGGGGCTCGACACACCAAGTGAGGACGATGACGAACCCCACAAGCAGAGCACCGGAAAACAAAAGAATTTCCCACAAGAGGTCAAAATAGTAAATTCACTTCAAGTGATAACAGGGAAAATTAGAGCGGCACCCACTAAAGTACGCGACGCACGGTCTACCCCAACAGAGTCCCAACACTGGTTGTCAAAACCAATCACCTTTGACCATCAGGACTACTCCGGAAGTATCCAGAACGCAGGATGGACTGCTTTGATATTAGATCCTATAATCGACGGACTGCAATTCACACAAGTCTTAATGGACGGCGGCAGTGATCTAAACCTGTTATACCAGGACACAATCCGCAGAATGGGGATAGACCCAACAAAAATTCGCCATAGCAACACTTCCTTTAAAGGAGTGACGCCAGGCCCATAAGCCCATTGTACAGGCTGTCTACTACTAGAAGTTGTGTTCGGTTTGTTGGGGAACGTAGTAATTTCAGAAAATTTCCTACGCACACGCAAGATCATGGTGATGCATAGCAACGAGAGGGGAGAGTGTTGTCTACGTACCCTCGTAGACCGAAGCGGAAGCGATAACAACGTAGAGGAAGTAGTCGTACGATCTCCTCGCGATCCGACCGATCCCGGCGCCGTTACTCTGGCGCCCGAGTTCTTGACACACGACAGCTCGATGACGCTCCTCGGGCTCCAATCCAAAGAGAGCCGGGAGGAGAGTTTCGTCAAGACGATGGCGTGGTGACGATCTTGATGTTCTACGGCGCAGAGCCGCCTAAGCTTCGACGATATGACCGAGGTGGAATATGGTGGAGGGGGCACGCTGACACGGTTAAGGAACGATCCGTAGATCAAACTTGTGTGTTCTAGGGTGCCCCCTGCCCCGTATATAAAGGAGCAGGGGAGGGGCGGCCGGCCAAGAGGAGGCGCCAGGAGTCCTACTCCTCCGGGAGTAGGATTCCTCCAATCCTAGTTGGAATAGGATTCACGGAGGGGAAAGAGAGAGAGGGGCGGCCCACCTTTCCTAGTCCTAGTAGGACTAGGGGAAGGGGGGAGGCGCGCGGCCACCTAGGGCTGGCCCTTTCTCCTTTCCACTAAGGCCCACTATGGCCCATATAGTTCCCGGGGGGTTCCGGTAACCTCCCGGTACTCCGGTAAATTCCCGATTTCACTCGGAACATTTCCGATGTCCAAATGTAGGCTTCCAATATATTCTTTATGTCTCGACCATTTCGAGACTCCTCGTCATGTCCGTGATCACATCCGGGACTCCGAACTTCTTCGGTACATCAAAATACATAAACTCATAATATAACCGTCATCGAAACCTTAAGCGTGCGGACCCTACGGTTCGAGAACAATGTAGACATGACCGAGACACGTCTCCGGTCAATAACCAATAGCGGGACCTGGATGCCCATATTGGCTCCTACATATTCTTCAAGATCTTTATCGGTCGGACCGCATAACAACATCGTTGTTCCTTTGTCATCGGTATGTTACTTGCCCGAGATTCGATCGTCGGTATCCAATACCTAGTTCAATCTCGTTACGGCAAGTCTCTTTACTCGTTCCGTAATACATCATCTCACAGCTAACTCATTAGTTGTAATGCTTGCAAGGCTTCATGATGTGTATTACCGAGAGGGGCCAGAGATACCTCTCCGACAATCGGAGTGACAAAACCTAATCTCGAAATACGCCAACCCAACATCGCCTTTGGAGACACCTGTAGTACTCCTTTATAATCACCCGATTCGTTGCCAGACGTTTGGTAGCACCAAAGTGTTCCTCCGAAAACGGAGTTGCATAATCTCATAGTTATAGGAACATGTATAAGTCATGGATAAAAGCAGTAGCAACATACTAAACGATCGTGTGCTAAGCTAATGGAATGGGTCATGTCAATAAGATCATTCTACTAATGATGTGACCTTGATAATCAAATAACAACTCTTTGTTCATGGTTAGGAAACATAACCATCTTTGATTAACAAGCTAGTCTAGTAGAGGCATACTAGTGACATTTTGTTTGTCTATGCATTCACACATGTATCATGTTTCCGTTAATACAATTATAGCATGAATGATAAACATTTATCATGAAATAAGGAAATAAATAATAACTTTATTATTGCCTCTAGGGCATATTTCCTTGATCTCCCACTTGCACTAGAGTCAATAATCTAGATTACATAGTAATGATTCTAACACCCATGGAGTCTTGGTGTTGATCATGTTTTGCTCGTGGAAGAGGCTTAGTCAACGGGTGCCGCTACATTCAGATCCGTGTGTATCTTGCAAATCTCTATGTCTCCCACCGGACTAAATCCGGATGGAATTGAAGCGTCTTTTGATGTGCTTGGTCCTCTTGTGAAATCTGGATTCCTTTGCTAAGGCAATTGCTCCAGTATTGTCACAGAAGATTTTCATTGGACCCGATGCACTAGGTATGACACCTAGATCGGATATGAACTCCTTCATCCAGACTCCTTCATTAGCTGCTTCCGAAGCTGCTATGTACTCCGCTTCACATGTAGATCCTGCTACGACGCTTTGTTTAGAACTGCACCAACTGACAGCCCCTCCGTTAAGTGTAAATACGTATCCAGTCTGCGATTTAGAATCGTCCGGATCAGTATCAAAGCTTGCATCAACGTAACCGTTTACGATGAGCTCTTTGTCACCTCCATATACGAGAAACATATCCTTAGTCCTTTTCAGGTATTTCAGGATGTTCTTGACCGCTGTCTAGTGATCCACTCCTGGATTACTTTGGTACCTCCCTGCTAAACTTATAGCAAGGCACACATCAGGCCGGGTACACAGCATTGCATACATGATAGAGCCTATGGCTGAAGCATAGGGAACATCTTTCATTTTCTCTCTATCTTCTGCAGTGGTCGGGCATTGAGTCTTACTCAACTTCACACCTTGTAACACAGGCAAGAACCCTTTCTTTGCTTGATCCATTTTGAACTTCTTCAAAATTTTGTCAAGGTATGTGCTTTGTGAAAGTCCAATTAAGCGTCTTGATCTATCTCTATAGATCTTAATGCCCAATATGTAAGCAGCTTCACCGAGGTCTTTCATTGAAAAACTCTTATTCAAGTATCCCTTTACGCTATCCAGAATTCTATATCATTTCGATCAGCAATATGTCATCTACATATAATATCGTAAATGCTCTGAGCTCCCACTCACTTTCTTGTAAATACAAAGCTTCTCCAAAAGTCGGTATGAACCCAAATGCTTTGATCACACTATCAAAGCGCTTATTCCAACTCCGAGATGCTTGCACCAGTCCATAAATGGATCGCTGGAGCTTGCACACTTTGTTAGCTCCTTTGGATCGATAAAACCTTCGGTTGCATCATATACAACTCTTCTTCCGAAATCCATTCAGAATGCAGTCTTTACATCCATTTGCCAAATTTCATAATCATAAAATGCGGCAATTGCTAACATGATTCGGACAGACTTAAGCATCGCCACGGGTGAGAAGGTCTCATCGTAGTCAATCCCTTGAACTTGTCGAAAACCCTTTGCGACAAGTCGAGCTTTGTAGACGATAACATTACCGTCGTCGTCGGTCTTCTTCTTGAAGATCCACTTGTTTTCTATTGCTTGCCGACCCTCGGGCAAGTCAACCAAAGTCCATACTTTGTTTTCATACATGGATCCCATCTCAGATTTCATGGCCTCAAGCCATTTTGCGGAATCTGGGCTCACCATCGCTTCTTCATAGTTCGTAGGTTCATCATGATCTAGTAGCATGATTTCCAGAACAGGATTGCCGTACCACTCTGGTGTGGATCTTACTCTGGTTGATCTACGAGGTTCTGCAGTAACTTGATCTGAAGTTTCATGATCAACATCATCAACTTCCTCACTACTTGGTGTAGATGTCTCAGAAACCGGTTTCTGTGACAAACTTCTTTCAAGTAAGGGAGAAGGTACAATTACCTCATCAAGTTCTACTTTCCTCCCACTCACTTCTTTCGAGAGAAACTCCTTCTCTAGAAAGGATCCATTCTTGGCAACAAATGTCTTGCCTTCGGATCTGTGATAGAAGGTGTACCCAACTGTCTCTTTTGGGTATCCTATGAAGACACATTTCTCCGATTTGGGTTCGAGCTTATCAGGTTGAAGCTTTTTCACGTAAGCATCGCATCCCCAAACTTTAAGAAACGACAACTTTGGTTTCTTGCTAAACCATAGTTCATAAGGTGTCGTCTCAACGGATTTTGACGGTGTTCTATTTAGTGTGAATGCGGCCGTCTCTAGAGCATAACCCCAAAACGATAGCGGTAAATCTGTAAGAGACATCATAGATCGCACCATATCTAGTAAAGTACGACACGACGTTCGGACACACCATTACGCTGTGGTGTTCGGGTGGCGTGAGTTGCGAAACTATTCCGCATTGTTTCAAATGTAGACCAAACTCGTAACTCAAATATTCACCTCCACGATCAGATCGTAGAAATTTAATTTTCTTATTACGATGATTTTCAACTTCACTCTGAAATTCTTTGAACTTTTCAAATGTTTCAGACTTATGTTTCATTAAGTAGATATACCCATATCTGCTTAAGTCATCTGTGAAGGTGAGGAAATAACGATATCCGCCACGAGCCTCAACATTCATCGGACCACATACATCTCGTATGTATGATTTCCAACAAATCTGTTGCTCTCTCCATAGTACCGAGAACGGGTTCTAGTCATCTTGCCCATGAGGCACGGTTCGCAAGTGCCAAGTGATTCATAATCAAGTGACTCCAAAAGTCCATCAGTATGGAGTTTCTTCATGCGCTTTACACCGATATGACCTAAACGGCAGTGCCACAAATAAGTTGCACTATCATTATCAACTCTGCATCTTTTGGTTTCAACATTATGAATATGTGTATCACTACTATCGAGATTCATCAAAATAGACCACTCTTCAAGGGTGCATGACCATAAAAGATATTACTCATATAAATAGAACAACCATTATTCTCTCGATTTAAATGAATAACCGTCTCGCATCAAACAAGATCCATATATAATGTTCATGCTCAACGCAGCACCAAATAACAATTATTTAGGTCTAAAACTAATCCCGAAGGTAGATGTAGAGGTAGCGTGCCGACCGCGATCACATCGACTTTGGAACCATTTCCCACGCCGCATCGTCACCTCGTCCTTTGCGGTGTTAAGCAATCCGTAGTCCTGCTTTGAGTTGCAAATATTAGCAATGAACCAAGTATCAAATACCCAGTGCTCTGCGAGCTCTAGTAAGGTACACATCAATAACATGTATATCACATATACCTTTGTTCACCTTGCCATCCTTCTTAGCCGCCAAATACTTGGGGCAGTTCCGCTTCCAAAGGACTAGTCTCGCTTGCGGAGAAACACTCGGGCCAGGCTTAGGTCCAGACTTGGGTTTCTTCTCCGAGCAGCAACTTGCTTGCTGTTCTTCTTGAAGTTCCCTTCTTCTTCCCTTTGCCTTTTTTCTTGAAACTAGTGGTCTTATTGACCATCAACACTTGATGCTCCTTCTTGATTTCTACCTCCGCAGCCTTTAGCATTGCGAAGAGCTCGGTATAGACTTTACTAACCCTTGCATATTATAGTTCATCACGAAGCCTTTGTAGCTTGGTGGCGGTGATTGAAGAATTCATCAATGACACAATCATCCGGAAGATTAACTCCCAGTTGAGTCAAGTGATTGTAATACCCGGACATTTTGAGTATGTGCTCACTTGTGTAACTATTCTCCTCCATCTTGCAGCTATAGAACTTATTGGAGACTTCATATCTCTCAATCCGGGCATTCTGTTGGAATATTAACTTCAACTCTGGAACATCTCATATGCTCCATGACGTTCAAAACGTCGTTGAAGTCCCGGTTCTAAGCCGTAAAGCATGGCACACTGAACTATAGAGTAGTCATCAGCTTTGCTCGCCAGACGTTCTTAACGTCGTCGGTTGCATCACCAAGAGGCTGGCACCTAGCGGTGCATCCAGACGTAACTCTTACGTGCAGCAATGAGGATAATCCTCAAATTACGGACCCGATCCGTAATTGCTACCATCATCTTTCAACTTTGCTTTCTCAAGGAACGCATTAAAATTCAACGGAACAACAAAGACGAGCCATATATCTACAATCAAACATAGACAAGCAAGATACTATCAGTACTAAGTTCATGATAAATTTAAGTTCAATTAATCATATTACTTAAGAACTCCCACTTAGGCAGACATCTCTCTAGTCATCTAAGTGATCACGTGATCCAAATCAACTAAACCATAACCGATCATCACGTGAAATGGAGTAGTTTTCAATGGTGAACATCTTATGTTGATCATATCTACTATATGATTCACGCCGACCTTTCGGTCTCCGTGTTCCGAGGCCATATCTGCATATGCTAGGCTCGTCAAGTATAACTGAGTATTCTGCGTGTGCAAAACTGGCTTGCACCCGTTGTAGATGGACGAGAGCTTATCACACCCGATCATCACGTGGTGTGCGGGCACGACGAACTTTGGCAACGGTGCATACTCGGGAGAACACTTCTTGATAATTTAGTGAGAGATCATCTTATAATGCTACCGTCAATCAAAGCAAGATAAGATGCATAAAAGATAAACATCACATGCAAATCAATATAAGTGATATGATATGGTCATCATCATCTTGTGCTTCGTGATCTCCATCTCTGCAGCACCATCATGATCACCATCGTCACCGGCGCGACACCTTGATCTCCATCGTAGCATCGTTGTACTCGCCAATCTTATGCTTCTACGACTATCGCTACCGCTTAGTGATAAAGTAAAGCATTACAGGGCGATTGCATTTCATACAATAAAGCGACAACCATATGGCTCCTGCCAGTTGTCGATAACTACGGTTACAAAACATGATCATCTCATACAATAAAATATAGCATCACGTCTTGACCATATCACATCACAACATGCCCTGCAAAAACAAGTTAGACGTCCTCTACTTTGTTGTTGCAAATTTTTTACGTGGCTGCTACGGGCTTAAGTAAGAACCAATCTCACCTACGCATCAAAACCACAACGATACTTCGTCAAATAGACTCCGTTTTAGCCTTCTCAAGGACCGGGCGTAGCCACACTCGGTTCAACTAAAGTGAGAGAGACAGACACCCGCCAGTCACCTTTAAGCAACGAGTGCTCATAGCGGTGAAACCAGTCTCGCGTAAGCGTACGCGTAATGTCGGTCCGGGCCGCTTCATCTCACAATACCGCTGAACCAAAGTATGACATGCTGGTAGGTAGTATGACTTGTATCGCCCACAACTCACTTGTGTTCTACTCGTGCAAAACATCAAACCATAAAAACCTAGGCTCGGATGCCACTGTTGGGGAACGTAGTAATTTCAAAAATTTTCCTACGCACACGCAAGATCATGGTGATGCATAGCAACGAGAGGGGAGAGTGTTGTCTACGTACCCTCGTAGACCGAAGCGGAAGCGATAACAACGTAGAGGAAGTAGTCGTACGATCTCCTCGCGATCCGACCGATCCCGGCGCCGTTACTCGGCGCCCGAGTTCTTGACACACGATAGCTCGATGACGCTCCTCGGGCTCCAATCCAGAGAGCCGGGAGGGAGAGTTTCACAAGACGACGGCGTGGCAGGACGATCTTGATGTTCTACGGCGCAGAGCCGCCTAAGCTTCATGACGATATGACCGAGGTCGAATATGGTGGAGGGGGCACCGACACGGCTAAGGAACGATCCGTAGATCAAACTTGTGTGTTCTATGGTGCCCCCTGCCCCGTGATATAAAGGAGCAGGGGAGGGGGCGGCCGGCCAAGAGGAGGGCGCCAGGAGTCCTACTCCCTCGGGAGTAGGATTCCCCTCCAATCCTAGTTGGAATAGGATTTACCGGAGGGGAAAGAGAGAGGGGCGGCCCACCTTTCCTAGTCCTAGTAGGACTAGGGGAAGGGGAGGCGTGGCCACCTAGGGCTGGCCCTTTCTCCTTTCCACTAAGGCCCACTATGGCCCATATAGTTCCGGGGGTTCGGTAACCTCCGGTACTCGATAAATTCGATTTCACTCGGAACATTTCGATGTCCAAATGTAGGCTTCAATATATCAATCTTTACGTCTCGACCATTTCGAGACTCCTCGTCATGTCCGTGATCACATCCGGACTCGAACTTCTTCGGTACATCAAAAACATAAACTCATAATATAACCGTCATCGAAACCTTAAGCGTGCGGACCCTACGGTTCGAGAACAATGTAGACATGACCGAGACACGTCTCCGGTCAATAACCAATAGCGGGACCTGGATGCCCATATTGGCTCCTACATATTCTTCGAAGATCTTTATCGGTCAGACCGCATAACAACATACGTTGTTCCCTTTGTCATCGGTATGTTACTTGCCCGAGATTCGATCGTCGGTATCCAATACCTAGTTCAATCTCGTTACGCAAGTCTCTTTACTCGTTCCGTAATACATCATCTCACAGCTAACTCATTAGTTGTAATGCTTGCAAGGCTTGATGATGTGTATTACCGAGAGGGCCCAGAGATACCTCTTTGACAATCGGAGTGACAAAACCTAATCTCGAAATACGCCAACCCAACATCTGCCTTTGGAGACACCTGTAGTACTCCTTTATAATCACCCAGTTACGTTGTGACGTTTGGTAGCACCCAAAGTGTTCCTCCGGAAAACGGGAGTTGCATAATCTCATAGTTATAGGAACATGTATAAGTCATGGATAAAAGCAGTAGCAACATACTAAACGATCGTGTGCTAAGCTAATGGAATGGGTGATGTCAATCAGATCATTCTACTAATGATGTGACCTTGATAATCAAATAACAACTCTTTGTTCATGGTTAGGAAACATAACCATCTTTGATTAACAAGCTAGTCTAGTAGAGGCACACTAGTGACATTTTGTTTGTCTATGCATTCACACATGTATCATGTTTCCGGTTAATACAATTATAGCATGAATGATAAACATTTATCATGAATTAAGGAAATAAATAATAACTTTATTATTGCCTCTAGGGCATATTTCCTTCACGGTTCATCCGACAACTTCCGTCGTGAAAAGTTAGTCTTCCACATCGCCCCATTTAAAAGTACCTACCAAGCACTATTGGGACGCCAAGCTTTACCGCTTTAACGCAATACCGCATTATGCATCTCTTACACTTAAAATGCCCGGTCCACATGGCATCATCTCATTAAAAGGAAACTTCGAGTGTTCCTCGAATACGGAAGAACGTGAGACTGCCTTGACAGCCACGCATTCATCCGCCTTGCTGATCGAAGCACCTAAACGGTCATTGAGACCCCGGAGGCGGTTAAGCGAGTCCGCATAAATAAACAAGGGCTTACTTGTTGCAGACACCCCCACAAGGGGCTGCGCATGTACAATAAGAGCCAATAAAGCTCAATTTTATTCATTTTTTGAATCATACTCTGTTTATTTTAAAAATACATTTTTCGCACGATCTTTTTTTTCTTTCAAACTAAGTTCTTCTCTTTTAGAGATGAACAACGTGCTACACCCGTCCAGGATATGGCACAATGGAGACACAGGCGCAGACGTGCAGTAGGGACCCTTCGCAAGGATTCTTTTCAGATTAAGACCCTGCGTAAACCTTTTTTACTGTCTCTTGTTGATACACATCCCCCGGTTTCTTACCATAACCGAGGAGGAGGCTGGCATTTTGGCATCGGCCGCGTCAGAAGTTTTCGCGTGTACCTGGGCACTAGGGGCTTAGGGCATTGTTCTGCCCGTTTTCATAAAGAACGAATACCTTAGGGAGTGTTCGGCGTCTCGAGTTAGGCCTTATATGCATCAACTCCGAATCATGTCTTTGGTCAAATGTTGGGTTTGCCGGCTCCGTGTTTTGCTGCCTTACG